>VDFB02081017.1:423627-454438 GCA_007258455.2 Sequoia sempervirens | reverse complement strand
GGTATAAGGGTTTAAGCCTTAAGGGTAGAGGGTAGAGGGTTAAGGGTAGAGGGGAACTTTCTATTTCCATTTGCAGTATTTTTTGTGAATTGAATTGATGGCAACTTTATTTTTTTATTTGCATTTATTTATGTTTTATATATGCATACAATAATTTTATAATTAGATAATACTTAATTTTAAAATTTACATAATTTTCCATGGAATAATTCGATGGAACAAATTATATAAGTTGTATATAAGATTTTTGAACTTAAGAATTCCATGAAAAAAATATAAGTTGTATATAATTGTAATTTAGGAAAAATGATTTTAAAAAACTTCACTAGGTTTCAAATAAGTATTGAAAGAATATATATGGGTTTACATGCAAGCAAAAAAAGTGAGAGATGATGCTATCAAAGATTCTTGAACTTAAGAATTTTCCATGGAACAAATATGTACATATAATTGTAATTTAAAAAAATGATTTACAGCTATGTACAAGTTACTATAAGTTCTCACTTGAACATGTATAGGGTTACAAGTGAACTTGAAAATCATGGATATAATCTAAGTCAAAGATTCTAGTTCAGGCCACTCTTCAATAACATGTATAATTTTTTGATGATCATCACTATCTAGTCTCCATTTTCTTCGGCCACGTGCATTTGGAACTACATGAATATATAGGGCGGAAGCAATTATTAAGTGACTATATTGATATACCTTGTTATCAGGTTGATAGTCAACAAAATGAATCCCATGTTGAACAACTTTGACTTGTTTTAGATATGTCCCTTGCACTACAACAAAACCTACATGGTAAACATGAACCTAAGGTAAGAAATATGAATGTGTACAAAATTTCCGTGCTCAAGGTTTGTACAATATATATTTAATGTTTATAATGTAATGTGCACATGTCAACACAATGTATATATAATTTTAAATTCAAACTCACCTATGGGAAATGACATTCCATCACTTGTTTTAGGCTGTGTTAGCTTATTTCTCTCTTCTATGCAACACAATAAATAATAGCTAACACCTTTGATGTTTCCAGGCTCTGCTATGACTGCAAAAATATCTCTTGTACACCAAATTTACACAAAAAATTAGATTTATGTCTCTAAAGATCATTAACTAGATATATATAATAGTTAAATTATTGAAAACTTACACATGTACCTTTTCTAACCAATCCTGAAATATGGTCATAATCAATTGAAATCAAAGGAATGTCTTCAAATATTTCTTCCTCATTTTCATCATATGTTTCTGAAACAACAAGTGGCATCGTATCCCATTTACCAACATATCCAAGTTCTTGGTTGTTGCATGCATGATCAGAGTTTCCAGCAATGCACTCAGTGCAAAAACAAGAGTAATCACTTGTGTCTAATGTCCATCCATGGTGACTATCTGAACTCCTAACACAATGCAAAGATCTTGCTTTTTCTACCCTCTTGCATCCATGCATCGATCTTTTGTCCACACCTAGATACATGTACAACAAAAAAATTATGTGAACAAACATGTATATATATGCATATATATAAATTTTAAATTTAAATAAATTCAAATTTTTGAAAATGTAATTTATACATACCCGATATCTCCCAAAACACTCTATGTGGAATGTGTCAGTTTGTTCTCGAAGATGTGTCAACCACATTTGATGTAAAGTGTTTCTTGCACCATTCAACAACATCATGTGCATTGTCTATACGATCTTCTGGATAACTCATTTGATGTTTTCTTAAAGCCCGTTTGATGCAAGCTCCTACTCCATCATGCTCACGCTTTCCATGCCCACTCTCAAAAAAACTCCAAGCATGTGGTATTTTGTAGATTTTATGATATCTACAAAGTGCATAGAATGGCCATGAAGAATTGAATTGTGCCGCACATCCATCTGACCATACAAAATGCTTTTCAAATTTTATACCCTTGCTTCTCAAATTCTCAAAAAAAATTGTAAAGCAATGTTGGACAAAAAGTGTGTCATGCTCTTTATCATCACTAATATAAAAGTGATATTCTTTCTTTATGGCTCGTTCTTCATTTGTACTCTCAACACCATCCAATTCTAATTGTGCATGTCGATAACACACATGAACCATAATAGTGATCTGCTTTGAAAAGTAATACTCTGTTTGAATCTCCTTTTGTTGTATGAAGGAGTAATTTTCTGCAAAGTCGACTACTAATAGAACTGTTCCAAGTGGGAAAGTATCTCTCAATGTTTGGAATTGTTGTGCTTGCCACTTAGAAAAAAAGGAATGCTGTATGTATTGTTGTATCAATTTTCAAAAATCTTCCATAAATTTTCCAATAGGAATCTCCTCTTCTACATAGTTCAGCCTTATGGATTCTTTCCCAAAATTTGTTTGTAACTTTACATACTTGTACCTGTGTGAGTAAAATATGTGAATAAGTAATAAACCACACAATGAATGAAACATTACATTAGAGAATTCAAATAACAATCTAATCAAATTGAAACAAATAAACTCTCTAAAAATAGTACTTACCTCTTGCAATTCACTGTCTTTGTTAGGTCATTATCCTCATTTCTTGAAGGAAATTTAGCCAAATTTCCACGTCTCACACATTCCTTTTATGCAATTTATTTGAGGTCCATTTTCATGATCACATAAAATAGCCTTTATGAACAAACTTGCCTGTTTAGGAGGTGCATTTTGAAACCCACAACTTTCTTCTCTCTTCTTTCGAAACACCTGATAGTAGAGATCAAATTCAATATGATAACGGCAACAAGTTTCAAAAAACTTGTTTATCTTCACATAATATGGCTTTAATCTTTCAAATATTGTTTGCCCAATCTTTATATGATGATATGTATTACAAAAGTTCATATACATCTCAAATTGTGTTATGTCTAACCAATGTTTGATATGGTTTTCATAAATACCAGGCCCAATCATGTGTCTCATAACATCTCTAGTATTTGATGATGGACAAGTCTGATCATGCCAAAAACTTGAGATCAAGTTCCTAACAACATCTTCAATCGTGTTAGAACAGGGAGCTCTACACATAATTTCCCAATTTCCTTCTGAACTCTCATCCAAAAACTTTGTTTTTTTCTCATATTTTATTAATGTGGTTCTACTATAACCAATTTCAACCAAAAGTGCAGACAATTTTCTTTTTCTTGCTATATCTTGATGTACAATATATGTCAACATCACCCTTCTTGTAGTGGCCTTATCCACTGATCGAGATCCTTTCCCAATGGAATCTAAACCCTTTTTAACATTTTGAGCTATATCCTTTTGTAATCCCATGTGTTTCTTCTTATTTGATGCTGAATGTACACCCAACAATTGTAATGACTCTTTCAGCTCATTACGAAGAAGTAAACGGGATAACAATTGGGTTTTTTCAAGTGTATCAAGATGATTGAAATGATGATTGATTATTCCATTTACAGATTTAGTCATTGACCTCTTTCTCTTATTATAAGGCTGGTTGGCATAACATTTCAGCTTCTCCATATCCATTTCAAGTAAATGATCTAAATTTCTATAAGAAATTTATTTCATCACCTTTTCAGCTAGTTTTATATGCTCATGCATAGCAGTAGAAGGAAGTGATCTTGACCCCTCTCCAACATGCATTGTTTTAATTTGGGCCTCCTCCCTATCTTCAAGGTCCATGTGTTTTTCAATGGATTCATTTGATCCAATATCTAGATTTGGCTCGACTTCAGCATGAGAACTTCCTGCTTGTTGAGCCCTTTCTACATGTCACAAAATATTTTGCAAAGAAAAGTGAGAGATGATTCTATATAAGTGAAGTTTATGTATGCAAGCAAAAAAAGTGATAAGACATGATGTTATAAGTGACAGAAGTTTTGAACAACTAGTTCTATATGCTCATCCATACTAGTAGAAGGAAGTGATCTCGACCCCTCTCCAACAAGCATTGTTTGAACTTGGGTCTCCTCCCTAACTTCAAGGTCCATGTGTTCTTCAACGGATTTGTTTGATCCAATATCTAGATTTGGCTCGACTTCCACTTGAGAATTTCCTTCTTGTTTGAATTTACATGCAAGCAAAGAAAGTGAGAGACTATGAGTTATTTAAGTGGAGTTGAAACAAATAAAATCAAATAATCTTAAACTTAAGAATTCCATGGAACAAAAGCAATTGGAAATATATGATAAGAAATTTAGGTAATGTCTATGCAAGATGACTATTTTTTAGTATTAAAGTTTCCAAGTTAAACCTAACATGGTTTTCATAAAAGGCATGCATATTTATAAGAAAAACAAATTGAGGTGTTAATAAAAGTCCTAAACACACACTTGAGAGAGAGAGAAGAAACAAGCATGTGTACCTTGTTTCTTTCTATGATAATTTTCCAAGTTTTGTTCATGCCTCTTTTGTTCTTCTTCTTTTGACAATTTTCGTTGAGATGCATTTTTTCTTTTTCTTTGTTGTCCCATTTTCTTCTTCAAGTTAAAGATGTCGCAAAACAAATCCTCTAGAAGCTTAGTTAAATTCTCCTCCAAATTTTTCCTTGATTAATAAAAATGAAAAGTTGTCTTCTCCAATATTTGCCTCCTTGATAAATGTGCAAAAACCTTTTCTCCAAAATCTGCGAGCTCCAAGTGATATAAATGTGAATTAATCTTGCAATTTGATATGGAATAATGAAAAATAAGCTCAAGTATCTATATGCATATGGGAAAAATATTATTCTAGTGTATGGAATAACTACATCCTAGATCATTAAATGAATCAAGTGGTAATCAAACAAGTTATTTCATTGTGGAGTTTGTTGTTTTTTAATGTATAGATATGCAACATATATTTTAGAGTAATTTTAGAATTTTGTTACTTGTCAAAAAGACAATAGAGGTATAATTTGAATTGAATTTTCTTAATGTTTCAAAGAATAAAATTTTCGTATAATTTAATAATGGTGTAGATTAAGAGATTATTTATGAAATAATTTAACATAAAAAATTTATAACTTAGAGGGAAAGTGTTTGAAGGATGGTATATAATTATAAAAGGAATGTTCCTACCTCTTCTTTATAATTAAATTTTATAACTCGTTTATAAAATATCATTAGTATACTTTCAAGCTTGAGAGTCATTTATTTTATAATTTTTGACTTCTTACTATAAAATTAAATGGGTGTGCGTGCAAATTATTTATTGTGGTCAACATGAATGAACTTAATTATAAAGTGGCATGTTCATTTCCTAAAATTCTACTAGAGATCAAACTTATATCATATAAGGAAATGTAAGTTCTAAGAGATCATCAAATAAGCAAATGTACATGTATATTGAATATAAGCAAATGTATACATATATCATATAAACATGTAAACATAAGCAAACACATAAATACATGTAAATAGATTCAATGTATAAGCATGTAACATGTTATAAGCAAAGACCCAAATGTATGTATATAAGCAAATAGCCAAATGTTTGTATATAAGCAAAGATCATCAAATGTCGAATAATAAATATCATCATATAAGAAAATAGCCAAATGTGTGTGTATAAGCAAAGAACCAAATGTATGTATGTAAGCAATGATCATCAAATGTCGAATACTAAAGATCATCATATAAGCAAATACAGGTAGTAAAGATCATAGATCTAGTGCAGGGCCTAATATGAATGTCGACTCCTACTCAAACAACCATCTGAATGAGAATGGTCCTGCTCTGATGGATGTGCTGAGCCCTGTAAATAAAAATGTGTACAAAATGTGTTAAATACATATAATTTATATTAAATAAATTTTAAATGAAAGTTATTTTTAAGAATGTACTTGTATATTTTTAAATATATATCTAGATCTATGTGCACACATACGCATGTACATATACACATGTATATATAAAAATTTAAAACTCACATGTCCACTGGCAACAGATTCATCTACAGAGTCACGTCGATGTACACGATCTAGAGGAACAAGGCTAGGAGTGACATGAGGTATGCCCACCTACAATATATATACATATATATCAATACATGAATATCTAGTTAAAACTAAAATTTAAAAATAATTAAAAAGGAATTGAAACATGCGCATGCCAACATACATGCACATCATCTGATATCGGATGACCTAAGTCCTCTGAAACGCTCGTGATAGGTTGTCGTTAGGTCCCATTACTTTAGAATATAAAATTCAATTTGTTGATCGGGTAGTGTTCAAGGAAATTTGCAATAGAAGAAGTCTGAAGTATCTCCCTCAGGTTTTCTAACTTTTAAGAACAACTTAATATTAATTCTAATTGCAAACTATCTAACTATAAAACTATAAAGAAATTTATTCCTAAGAAAACAGGAAATGTTTGAACTTGAAAGTGTAAGAAAACTAATTTAGGAAGCATAATAACTAAATTGAAAAGCAAAGAAATGACTAAACTAAGAAGCTAAAAAATTATAAAAGCAGAAAAACTTATAGCAATCCATAAAACATATTCTTTAACAATAAAGATTCTAACAGTTAATAACATAAACTACGGAAGTGAAAAGCAATAAATATTTCAGAACTAAAATTCACAACAGTAAATTTAATGATTCTCTATAGAACAACATCATAATAAAAGAAAACACTTATCTACTCCCGTCGAGTGGCCATCTCGTGGGTTATCACATTCATTCTTATCTCACATTCATAGCTATTTCAGAAACACTTCTATCAATCGTAGTTATCATCCATAACTCATAACTCATAATTTTTAGATAACAATCTCTTTATTCATAAACCTCAGAAACATTCTGACAGTATAACATTGCTTTTTACTATATATCTTACTTCTAGAGATCATATCTTTTATAAGGAAACTATAACTACATCCTATATTTCAGATGGTATGGATAACCATTGAAAATATCTAAAACAGATCTACGGATAACTCGTATGTCTTTAAAAACCTATTACACAATATTTAAGAGGCTCAAGTCGAGCCATAAAGTCTTTAATTCAAAGGATAACAAAAATAACAACTTTAAGAGAAACTACATCTTCGGTCCATCACCCTAAAGTTCTGGAGCATATTTCTAGCGTGTATCTTCAACCTATTCTGGAGCACGTGCTGGCTGGATGCTTCAATCTGTAACTTTGATTGACCGATTATTATCTACAAAACACTTAAAATAACCCATTAAATCTATATTGGCCAAATACTTCAAGAAATCAATAGAAATAAAGTTTATACAATTTCTCACTAAAAATTAAGCAATTATTTCTCCTAAAATTTAATTAATTGGCAGAGGATAGAGATTTGCATGTATGAACCAAGTCTTTATGGTATTATCATGATGAGGTTATTTTTACCTCATCATTTCCTCCCCTTCCTAATTCTTGGCAGGTCCTCCTATACCTTGATTATAACTCTTCCCTCTACTCCCTTCTTCATATTTTGCACTAATATCATACAAATCTTTTGTTGTAACATCAAAGTTTATAGGGGAATTGTGGAAGCCTCTATGAAAAGCAACTCCCCCTTTCCATTCATTGAAAATTCTATCATCTTGACTTATATTAATATGAAAAGTAGGGGTTGGATATAGCAATAAAGGAGGTATGTACCTCATTCCTATCCATTTTGTTCTAAGATCTAAAATTTTGGCCAAGGAATCTGCTCTTCTGAAGGACCATCTGATGCTAAGAGGAGAGATCACCTCTCTTTTCTTTAGATATATAGGTAATGGAGTGTATCTCTCTTCACATGTGTGCCAAGCCCTGCCAACCAATTTCTGCCCCTGTTCTATGAAATGATTATAACAAACTCAAAGGCTATCAACATACCTCCCCTTCATTTTCTCATCCAGCAAAAGAGCTACAAATGTCTTCTTAAAAGTTGTTGGTCTACTATTTGGAGATCTCATTTGAAGTCCTATACTTTTCTCTGCTTGAACATATTCCTTATTACGTTCTTGCCAATGGATTTGATTTCGCATAGTAGACAATAGAGATCTTAATTGCACTTCCCCCACAAAAAGATTAACAAAGAAATTAGTATGCTTTTCTAACAAAAGATCATGGGTAAAGAATTCACAGAGCATATCTTGCTCTTCAGGCTTTGAGTCTGCAAATGTTTTAACAAATTCTTTATCATTAGGTTCATGAGGCTGGTCATTGTAAATTCTAAGCAATTTCCATCTAAAACATTGTTCATTCAAAAAAATTGAATACAATCTTGATGGTCTTCTACAGGATAAAAGAAATTCAACTATTTGGCATGCATCCTGTTTCCCCTTATAAGCTTTATGAAATGCTTCTCTTAATAACACCATTTCCATTTTCAATCTATTATTCTCAATTTGTGCATTCCTTAGGAAATAGCACCGTTCCATCCATTTCATTAATAATGGAGGAATCTGAATTTGGAACCATTCAGTTACTGTTGATTCGGTTTGAACTTCTCTGGATTCCATCATTGGTTTACTTGTGCTTTCCTGCAAGTCCTGCTCTAATTCTATAATCTTACTAAGGGAAGCATTTAATTCTTCCTTCCGTATTTTCTTTTCTTCTTCAAAGGCTGAAAACATGAGCATAAAATTTCCTTTTAAATTTTGAATTTCTTTATTTAATCCATCTCTATGTATCCTATTTTCCTCATCACAATTCTGAATTTGTATTTGCAGCTCACTAATAGATGTATCTTTTCCCTGCATTTCCAACTTTAAATTCTGAATTTCTTGATCCCTTTTATTTATTACAGTCTTATACACCATTATTTCCTCTTGTTGCAATTCCATCTTTTCCTTATTTTCATGCAACTAACTTCTTAACTCTTCTATCTCTAATTTCAATTTTTCCAATTCTATATTAATATTTTCAGTTTCAACTATTTCAACAACTTTATTGATAACTAGAGACAAATTTCCTAACATACTATCATCAACCTCCATAGGAAGTGGAGATTGTCCCCTTTCTGTTTCATGTTTTTCTTGTTCTACAGCTTCTTTAGACACCAAATGAAAATGTACTTCTTCAACAAACATTTATTTTTCTGAGAATTGGTGAATTGACACCTCAGTTTCCAAGGTTTTCTTTTGATTTTTAAATTTTGACCTATTCCCTTTACTCTGTACTGGGGTTTCTATAGATCCAGAGGATAATCTTTTACTCTGCCTTAAAGGAGGAGTATCCTAATAATTTAAAATAGTTGGATCATTTAGAAGAATAGTTCTTCTTTTCCTCTTCTTAACAGGATGAGTATCCATGTTTGGATTCATTATCTCTACATCTTCTATCTGGGCCAGAGTTTCAAACTCATCATTTCTAAATTATGGCACTTCCTCACCAACTATGGTAGGAATTTGGGCTTCAGGAGCCTTAGGGTCTTCGGGGGAAGTTTCTCCGGAAGGTGAAGCAACTTGTTTTGAAGATTCTTCTAATTCTCACTTCCTTCCTAATGTAGGCTTATCAAACTTCCCCAATTTTTTTTAATTTGCTTCTAGGTTTCTTACAGAAGTGATATCTACAAATCAATTGAATTAACCCATGATGTTTTAATGGCCCTAAACTAGTTTTATATCTTTCTATTGAAGAATTAATAGAATCATTCAAGAAATGAGGCAAATTAACCCTTAGAGCAGGGTTTTCCTTCCCATGCCGCAAATGTTGGTCCTACCATAGTAGTTAGTTGACCTTCACAAGTAAAATATCTAATAATCCATGCAACAATAGTACCCCAGGGTTCTAAGATAGAAGCTCATTGAAACCCCTTATTTTGTCCCCTAGTACTGACAACTATCATGGGTTGAGGATCTCCCTGTCTAAGAAACAATTATGATAATTTTTGATATGTGGTTTGTGTTGTTTTAGATATTTTAATGCCATAATTTTCTAACCCTGAAATAGAAGAGATAATTTTTTAACTCACCTTGAAATGCTTCCCATGCAGAATCACCTGACCATTAGAGTAATTTTCCGCAAATGCATTCACCAGCTTTTCATTATACCCTTCGAACTTTCTGAAAAAATCCAACCAACCCACTTCTTCAAACAACCGAGAGATGTTACTTAACCCCAACAATTTTTCTGTAGAAGTCAGCTTAGATTTCTTCTTTGTACTGCCCATTTTTACCTTGTTTACCATCTAACTAAAAAATTCAATAATGCCAAAGACTTGTGCACTCATATTTTTGAAAATATGATTGGACTATAATTATTTACTCTACTCTTGCTCGGAGCTTGCTGTGTAATAATTTCAATTTGCATGAAGGGCCGCAAAAAGAGTAGTGTACTTAACAATTAATCACCAAGTGGCTCAATTTACTAAATTGGGAAAGGAAACTCTTGCCAATCAATTATATTTTATTCAAAAATAACTACTTATTTAAAGAAAAAATTTGTACTTACTTCCATTCCATAATCGCTTAAAGATCTTATACCTCTACCGATTTGACAGGATGATGCAAGGGTATTGGCTGAGGTGATGGTGCAGTTATTATGACATGAATGAGGAAGCTCATGGATGATGAAGTCATTAATAAAGACAAGCTATTATGGCGGCTTTTATTTATAATGGAAAAAGAAGGCATGTGTACCAATGTATGATAATAAAAGCATCGAGGAAGATTTGAAAAAAAAAAATTAGAAAGGAGGTGGCGAAATGAAAAATGAATAAGTTATGGAGCACGCTTAAAGCATGCATTCAGAACAAAGAAAGTGGTTAAAGTTTTGGAGCATGCGTAAGGCATGCATTGGAAACTTAAAAAGTGGATAAGTTCCTGAGCATCGCCGAAAGATGCAGCCAAAATGGTAACCGAATGAAAGTTTCGAAGCATCGTCCAAAGATGCAGCCGGAGCAACAACCAAATGAAAGTTTTGGAGCATCGTCGAAAGATGCAGCTGGAGCAACAACCAAATGAAAGTTCCGGAGCATCGTCAAAAGATGCAGCCAGAGCAACAAGCAAATGAAAATTCCAGAGCATCATCGAAAGATGCAACTAGAAAGAAGAAAAAGATGAACACTAATTAACTCGAACTTCAGGAGTTATACCATTCCACAAGAACATCCTTCCAACATGGTAGGCTGAAGAGTGGGTTCCAGAGCATCAAGCGTTCAGACCGTCAAGTTTTGGAGCATCTTGGAATGGTGCTCCAAAAGTTGTTATTTCTTTATAAGAGGTCTTGCAAAATGAAAACACATGTTAAGTTTGAAATGAAAATTTATGAAAAATGCTTTGAAAAAAAATTTGGTACATGTCTTTTTATTACAATTTTTCATAAATTTTTTTTTTGTTTTTTAGATAACATATAGATATTAAATTAAGTAGACTCTACCTTGGCAGAGTCAATGCATTGGATCTCTCCTTGCATTTCTACCAACTTTGTAAATTCTTCTTTATTAATAGGTTTATGGTAGATACGTAGGCGATGCCCATTAACTAAGAGAGTTTGTAAATCACCATCAATGGGTTTTAGCTGAACTGTGTCATTCGAGAAAACTTCAGAAATTTCATATGGCCCCAGCCAATGAGTTCTGAGTTTTCCTTTATGGTCTTTATATCTTGAATCGAATAGCAATATCCAATCACCATTATGAAATTCTCTCTCTTTAATATATTTTTCATGCCAAACTTTCTGTTGATGTTGAACTAGTTCAGTTTGATGAACAACATCCAAACGAAGCTCATCCAACTCATTTAACTATAAAACTCATTCTATTTGAGTTCGTTTCAAATCTAGACCCAACTCCATAGCTGTACATAGGGTCTGAAGTTCAAATTCAATGGGAAGAAGAGGTTTCTTCCAAAAAGAATCTCATAGGGACTGAATCTAGTTGTAGATTTCCATGTTGTATTGTACACCCAAACTGCTTCAGGCAATTTCCTATCCCAATCTCTTCTTCCTAAAGAGACTGTTTTTGTCAGTATGTTTTCTAACTCCCTATTAGTCACCTCTACTTGACCATTTGCTTGAGGGTGATAAGGGGATGACTTCTTATGACTCACCTGAAAATGGTCTGTAAATGCTAGGAGAACTCTAGACATAAATTGGGGTTCTTGGTCTGTAACGATAGTTCGGGGGGCTCCAAATCGAAGAAAAAATTTATTATAGAGAAAACCAGCAACTTGCTCTTCTCTAGCAACTCGTAAAGCTTGAACTTCTGCCCATTTCGTCAACTAATCAGTACAAACTAATATGTATTATTTCCCTTGAGAGGAAGGATCTATGGGGCCAATAAAATCTAACCCCAATTTTTTGAATGGTTCCAAAGTTACCTGAGGCTGCAAAGGAATTTCTGTAGAAGCAGTTGGTCTTCCTACTCTTTCACATTCATCACAATGATAGACATAATTTTTAACATCTTTATGTATTGAAGGCCAATAATATCCAACACCTAAAATTTTATGAGAAGTTCTTTTTACAGAGTAATGACCCCCTGAAGGATCATCGTGACAGGCCCTCAGAATACTATAAGTTTCATCAGCCCTGACACATCTTCTCAAAATCATATCAGGTCCACAATGAAATAAAATCCCATTAATCCATTTAAATGGTGCACATTCTCGAATAAGTCACTTCCTTTGTTTTGATGTAAATTTAGGAGGTACTTCAAAAGTAGCTAAATAGTTGGCAATATCAACAAACCAAGGAACCTTTATAGAGATGGCAAACAAACTTTCATCTAGGAACTCATCTTGTACATGTGCTCGATCACCCTCTTCTTGTTTGATTCAAGATAAAAATTCTGCCACCTCGTTAAATTTCCTTGGCTTGTCAAGTATTGTCACATTGAACTCCTAAAGGAGTAGTAACCATCTCATTATTCGACTGTTAACTACAGGTTTATTCATTAATTTTTTTACAACTGAGTGATCTGTATAAACTATAACTTTATATCTTATAATATAATGACAAAACTTTTTGATGGCATGAACCACATCCAAGAATTCTTTTTTTGTTGTCGTGTAGTTTCTCTCAACAGATGTTAGGTTTCTACTAATAAAATATATGGCATATTTACCCCCATCCTCGTCTTCTTTCCCTAATACTGCACTGATTGCATCATCCGAAGCATCAGCATAAATGTGAAAGGGAAGACTACAATTTGGTCCACACAATACAAGAGTAGAGACAAGCTTTTCTTTTATCATTTCAAATGATTGTTGACACTCAGCCATCCAATTAAACTCCACTTCTTTTTGGAGGAGAGAAAACATAGGGGATGCTATCTTACTGAAGCTTTCTATGAACCTTCTATAATATCCAGCATGTCCAAGAAAACTTCAAACATCTGTTTGTGTTTGAGGTACAGTCAATTGTTGAATGACTTCAATTTTGTTAGGATCAACTTTTATTCCTTCTGAGGAAATGTGATGACCTAAGACTATTCCTTGTTCCACCATTATTAAACACTTTTCGTGGCTAAGGGACAATTGGTTTTCCTCACAAACCTCTAAAACCCTATCCAGGTTTTAAAGAGCTTCATCATAGGTTGACCCATATACTATGAAATCATCCATATAAACCTCTACACAATCATTGACAAGTGCTACAAATATAGCCAAAATGGCCCTCTGAAAAGTCGTTGGAGCATTACAAAGTCCAAAAGGAAGAACTCGATATGCATATGTGCCCCAAGGACAAGTAAATGTTGTCTTATCTTGGTCTTTTGGTGCTACCTGTATTTGGTTATAACCACTAAATCCATCCAAAAAGGAAAAATATTTCCTCCCAGCCAAATTGTCCAAAACTTGGTCAACGAATGGTAAGAGAAAATAGTCTCTAAAGGTGGCTTTATTGAGTTCTCTATAATCCACACAAATTCTCCACTTCCCATTTTTCTTTGGTACAACTACCATAGGTGACACCCACTTACTATCTGAGATAGGATAAATGAATCTTGCACGAAGGATTTTCTCAATCTCAATTTTGACAAGATCCTTTAATGCCGGATTGAGTCTCCTCTGTGGTTGACGAACAGGTCTCATATTAGGATCAATATAAATGTGATGAGTACAAACACTCGGGTGAATCCCCCTCATGTTTGTATAGTCCCAAGCAAAAGCTTTAGACCTTTTTACCAACACATTAAATAATTTATCCTCTTGTATTTATGTCAACCAACTATTGACATTCATAGTTTTTCCTGGTAGCAACATAATTGTTTTTGTTCTAGGATAGGCCGAAGTGACAGTATGTATTGGTCATAACAAAGTGTTGAGAGGAAAACTATGAGGTATAAGTCAGTGAAATCTTGTAATATCATCAAAAAAATAATTCATTTTAGGAATCATATTAGCCAAGGGACAAGGCATCCCCATTGTAACATAATTCTGTTCCATCCCACTTATATCAATCGATTGTCCCAAAATTTCTAGTACATCCTCTATTACTTCTTCACTCGAGCCTATAGTCAAGTGTGAAACCTCATTTACTAACTCATCCTCTAATTCCTCTCCATGTTGTTTAATCACTACCATGGCCAAGGAGGCCAAACTGTCTTTCCCATTAAATTCTTCTGGTTCATCAACCTAGACTTTATTATATTCAATAGGTTTAGCGGGAGGATATAAAAATAAATGTTTACTATTTGGACCATGTGAAATATTCATTCCTCCTTCTCAACAATCAATTTTAACAGCGACAGTAGCCAACCATGGTCTTCCCAAAATTATTGGATAACTATCTTTAGGTGTAAGCAATTGGATTATTTGAAAGTCAACTGGATATTCCCATCCATCAACTTTAACAAGAACATTTTTAATAACACCTTTTGGAATGGCTATAGACTAATTTTCCATCTGTAAGACTATAGTTGTAGGACTTAAATCAGTAAGACTTAATTTTTCCATTACATCCACCATCATTACATTAATAGCTGCTCCCAAATCCACCAGTGCATTAGGTATTACTACCTCATTAATTGTAATAGAAATAAGTGGACTCCCAGGATCATCATATTTTGGAGCAACAGTCTTTCAAGACAAAAATTTAGCTAGATAACCATCGATGTGCACAATGTTTATTTTCTTTGGTTTCCTTCCTGGAGTTTTAATACATAGTTGTTAGATCAACTTATTTAACTTAGGAATTTCCTTTATTGCCTGCAACAAAGGAATCTCTATTTACACTTATTTAATTTCCTGAATTAATGCAGTTTCAAAGGCTAATGTCATTTCTGGAGTATCTTTCAGAATTGTTGATTTCAGATGCTCCAGAAATGGTGCTTGAATTTTCTCCTTTGAAGGGATATCTTTACTAAACTCAGTCAAAGACTAACCTCCCTCCTCCCAAGGTAAGTCAGCAGCTCCTGCCACTGAAGAAGACTCAGTAATATTCGTGGGTAGGGTAGTATCTTTCTCAAAATTTTGAGAAATAGGTTCATCCACTACTTCCTCAATAGTGGGTGATTGAAGTGTCCTACCGAAACATAATTGAACATTTCCACAATGAATTGCATTAAGTCTTGTGACATTATCTTGCTCAGTAGTATATACCAGAGTATTCTGTCAATTTTTCTTAGGATTGGGAAGTTGTTGTGCTGGAAGTTGAGGTTGATTTACCTGCTCAGTCTAAGGAAGATTCTGAGGTGGTGGTAACAAATTCTATTGTTGATTCCTCCTAGGACCAATATAAAATTGATTATGTCCTTGATTCCATTTTGGTTGTGACTGGTTTGGCCATTGCTAAGTTCCCAATGATTGACTTGTCCATTCAGGAGATACCCAATAAGGAGTTCCCCAAGTAGGCTGTGGAGGATAGGGCTGATTCCAAGATGGAGGCCATTGATTACCAACCTAGTTGTTATGAGGTCTCCATGCAGGGTTGGAATTCTGCCCATAAGAAAAATTGCCTCCCTGGCGTTGATTTAGCACATTTATTTCTTCTTCAACTTGAGCAATTTTTTTCTTAGTATTCTTAAGATCAATAAGAAGCTCACATTGATTGGTAGGGTGGCTTTGCTCACAAAGTTGACAAACATTAACCTTGTCTAAAGGAAACTCATGTAAAAGATGTTTATTTCGACACATAGGACAATAGATTGACAAAGCCTTAGGGTTAGGTGTCTTTGCTTGTATACCATCCAATGTAGTGTTCAATTGGACAAGCATGTTTGTCTTAAGATTTTCTATTTCTTCTCGGATCTTACCTATCTCGTTATTCCCTTTGAAAAGATTTGTTTTTCGAATTCCTCCACGAGTACATGAAAAATTGTGACACAAATCACATATATCTTCAAGGTTTAACTGAGACACGTCACCTTTTCCCATTAAATCAAGACTTCTTCTTGCATCATCATCAAGTCCTTTAAGAAATATAGTCTTGAGAATCTCAACACTAATAGTCATTTCTCCACATCGTTTAGATAAGAAAAGAAACCTATCCAAATAGTCCTCTAGACTCTCATCCTCATTCTGCCTAAGTTTAAACAAATCTTCCTTACGATCACTCACCCTACAATAACTCTGATATTTATTCAAGAACACAGTTTCCATTTCTTCCCAAGATGTAATACTTCCAAATGGTAGTCCCATAAACCAATGCGTGGTTGAATCCTTCAAAGTAGAAGGAAACAACTTCAGTTTTTGGTTATCATTTTTATATTCATAGGTTTGACAAAGGACCTTAAATTCAAAGAGAAATTGGTCTGGGTCTTCTGAAGATAAACCACAAAAGGTTGGAAGGAAAGCTGGAGAGACGTTTTTCATCATTGTATCATCATTTGCATCCAGAGCAATAGGATAAGTGAACGTTATAGGTAGTGGAGGATCATTGTTATTATGGTTGGCACCATTACGGTCAGCTTCTGCCCTCCGATCTCCCATGATTTTCAGAGGAATATGCTCTTCAAGAATAATTTCCTCCATAATAGGTTGTACAACAAGATGATCTTTAGGAAAATAGTGGAAAGCCTCTGGTGGGTTAGGCTCAAGTAATTTGTTGATAGAGTGGTCTTTTGAGCCTTGGGCCTCCCTATGTATAACAGGGATGTATTTTGGGGGGGTTTTTGGTATAAATCATCTGTGAGGGCCTCTTTTTTTGACCATGTAGAAAATGAAGCCAAAGATAGTATTGTTGGACTAAAAGAGGTATTCTAGGCGTCTTCTATTAACACTCAAGCAAAAAAAGCTAAGGGATCCCCGACAATGGTGCCAAAAAGTGATAGGTTTTCGTTAGGTCCCATTACTTTAGAATATAAAATTCAATTTGTCGACCGGGTAGTGTTCAAGGCAATTTGCAATAGAAGAAGTTTGGAGTATCTCCCTCAAGTTGTCTAACTTTTAAGAACAACTTAATATTAATTCTAACTGCAAACTAGCTAACTATAAAATTGTAAAGCAATTTATTCCTAAGAAAACATGAAATGTTTGAACTTGAAAGCATAAGAAAACTAGTTTAGGAAGCATAATAACTAAATTGAAAAGCACAAAAACGACTAAACTAAGAAGCTAAAAATTTATAAAAGTAGAAAAACTTATAGCAATCCATAAAACATCTTCTTTAACAATAAAGATTCTAATAGTTAATAACAAAAACTATAGAAGTGAAAAGCAATAAATATT
The DNA here is from genome assembly GCA_007258455.2 of Sequoia sempervirens. NCBI lineage: Eukaryota > Viridiplantae > Streptophyta > Pinopsida > Cupressales > Cupressaceae > Sequoia > Sequoia sempervirens. The sequence goes on along the minus strand of VDFB02081017.1, from coordinate 436,919 downwards.
TCAGAACTAAAATTCACAACAGTAAATTTAATGATTCTCTATAGAACATCATAATAAAATAAAACACTTATCTACTCCCGTCGAGTGGCCAGCTCGTGGGTTATCACATTCATTCTTAGCTCACATTCACAACTATTTCAGAAACACTTCTATCAATCGTAGTTATCATCCATAACTCATAACTCAAAATTTTTAGATAACAATCTCTTTATTCATAAACCTCGAAAAAATTATGACAGTATAACATTTCTTTTTATTGTATATCTTACTTCTAGAGATCATATCTTTTATAAGGAAACTGTAACTACATCCTATATTTCAGATGGTATGGATAACCATTGAAAATATCTAAAACAGATCTACAGATAAATCGTATGTCTTTAAAAACCTATTACATAGTATTTAAGAGGCTCAAGTCGAGCCATAAAGTCTTTAATTCAAAGGATAACAGAAATAACAACTTTAAGAGAAACTACATCTTTGGTCCATCACCCTAAAGTTTTGGAGCATATTTCCAGTGTGTATCTTCAATCTGCAACTTTGATTGACCGATTATTATCTACAAAACACTTAAAATAACCCATTAAATCTGTATTGGCCAAATACTTCAAGAAATCAAAAGAAATAAAGTTTATACAATTTCTCACTAAAAATTAAGCAATTATTTCTCCTAAAATTTAATTAATTGGCAGAGGATAGAGATTTGCATGTATGAACTAGGTCTTTATGGTATTATCATGATGAGGTTATTTTTACCTCATCAGCCCGTCTCCACCATATCAACTATACGGTCAAGCGACGAACCAACATCTGCATCCATCTAATCTATCCCATGTCATGCCAGAAATGATGAGTGAAGAGGACTATGCAAGTGAGATGGCATCGGCAATGACAAACCAGAAGCAATCAACATCTCAGTAAAACCCATAGTCCGTGCAACTGTCGAATGATCTGTAGGTTGATCCTGACGTGCACTAGTGTTGTGCCGAGAGTGATGGGATCCTCAAACTGAATGACCTCTGCATCTCAAATGATCTCTAAAATGCTCTATATCGATCCCATAGTTTGATGCAATGGAGGCATATTCCTCCAAGAGGTCCTTGGCTAAACAATGCAGAGTCATGTGTGCCATATCTCCTATGAGTGCATTAAGTTGTGTGGGAGTAGGGATGTTCACCGCTGTATAAGGATCCATGGTGATCCACTGTGCTAAAAATGGCATGGATCGAGAACTTCTGGACATCAAATACTGACCTACATAATCAGTAGATATCCTATTGGTGGCAGCATTAATGTCACCTACAGTGTCAATTGCTTCCTTTTGGGAAGCAATGACAACCTCATATGCTATGGGGGCTAGAGTTGGGGTGAGAGTAGGAGACCTCTCGCCAACCAATACCCTAAATACTGGGCTGGTCTATCTACTTGACGATAGGTGGGCCTATCAGCAATCCTGCCACACCCCTGACCAGCATATGGTGGAATGTCCAGGTAGTTGACTTTGAGGCCCAAATGGACCTCAGCATACAACTGCTAAACAAAATACAATGGAATCAGGTCATTGTTTGGGTATAGACCATGTGCTATGGGAAATCATGGGTAGATCAATGAGGCCATAACAGGATCAACACATCTAGTGACCTAGTATCCCCTAACCTTAAGCACATTTTGATAAAGTGGAAAACAAGTGGTTTTTATCATTTCTTTGGTCACACTATCCTGTATTTGTTTAAGGGGAACGCCACCATGTACTTCTTCCTGCATGCGGGAAAGAATAGCAGCTACTCTATTTGGGGAATATGCACTAGTCCTCTCAAGTTCATCTTTTAGTTTTTCTAGACTATGTAATATTGACATGCATGGTTTAGTATATATCCCTGGGTTTGCACCCTGTGCTAATGAATCTCTCAATTTGTTAATCTCATTAGTGGTATTTGCAAACAAATTTTCTAGAGGTGGAACATCTTCATTGTCCATGTGTATATATATGTATGTACACCTAAAGGAGCAATGAGACCTTGGTAAATAATATATCTAGACATACGGAATAGATTTATCTAAAAAAGTTCTAATAATTCATCTACTCATCAATAATATTTTCATACCATTAACAAAAAAACATTCAACATCTATCTAGTTTTTAATAATCAAAACATTCAAATTACTAGATCGCACACAAAACATAATCTAAAATAGTTCTAAATTTTAAATTTACAAGTGTGCACTCTAGTACAAAATGTGCCATTAAAGACTTAAAAAAATATTGATAAAGGTTGCATCTAAGATTTATTTCCTACAACTAGTAATAAAGGGAAAGCATGTCATTACTTAACATTGGTGGTCATGTAAAATCAATTTAGTCATTATTGAAGGTACAAATAAGAGAAGAAAATGAGAGAGATGATATAAGCTTGTAAATATGATTTCTAAATTATTGAAGCAATATTTTGATAAAGTTTCTACCATCACACATTTATCATATTTTTATATGTGTAAAGTTTCTGCCATCAAACTATGTATACTTATAGATTGCATAAAGCTATAAATTTAATAGTTATTCCTAATTTCTTAAGAATCAATCTAATAAAGTTTGACTTCATATTGTATACTTGTTATAACATCTCACTAATCCAACCATACATTTTATATATGTTAAAAAAAAAATATAGTTCAAAATACAATTTCTAAATATGATAGTAAATCTAATCAAACATGACCCAAATGTAGGATAAAGACAAGAATCTTAATCTATACCATTATTTTGAGTTTGATTTAATAGAAATTGTAAAAAAATTATAATCTTGAAAAAAATAATGAATAAACTTTAAAGGATCATTTTAACAATAGTGAATTAGTGCCTAAAGATTGGCCTAAAAAATTATAATATTCAACGTTCTCATCACAAATGATATATGAAAACAGTTCTAAAATTTAAATTACTAGATTGCACACAAAGCATCATTACTTAACATTGGTGGTCATGTTACAAAATCAATTTAGTCATTATTGAAGGTACAAATAAGAGAAGAAAATGAGAGAGATGATAAGCTTGTAAATATAATTTCTAATGAGTCTATTGATTATATTATTTTACAAGAAGTAAAATTGGTAACATGTAACCATAATTGAGCACTTTAATTTATTTAGATGGATGCTTTTATTTGGAAGCTAGTCATTAGAATACTAGACATGATATGAAATTTGATTGATAAGTATATGATAGATTATGCGATTGACTCTAGTGTTTACCCATGATGTTATAAATTATTTTAAGTTATTTATAAAATTAACCTGGCTATTGTTTGACATTATTTGTGTTTATGCATTAGATGATTACCAATGAAGATGTCCCTTATAAGGTTCAATGTAATGATTGGAAAATAAAGATGAAAAGTATTGAGGACCTATATTTTATTTTAATGGCATAATAAGATAACCCTCTACTAGAAAATGAAAAATCATATGTGCTTCATTGTGTAATTACTGAAATTGACACCCTATGATTTGATAGAAATTAGGATATATGGATTGATCTAAATGGAGCTATATCAAATAATTGTAGATCTATTATAAGTGACATAAAGCCTCAATTTCTCATTTGTATTAAAATATGGGGATGATGGAGCTTTTAAGAAATAGTTCCACAAAATTAGAGGGGTCCAACCATGTTTTCAATTAATTTAAAACTATTATTTTAGGATTTTTTAATTTTTAAATTTATATAAATTTCTTACATTATTTTGAATTAAAATGATAATAGTGCTCCATAAATTACACAAAATTGAATGCTATTAAAATTTTGGTTAAAAAGTAAGAAGGTTAACCTTTAAAGCCATTGAGGAAGGTATTGAGCTACTACAAGTGGTTTATCCATGAAGGGCTTGAAGTCTCATAAAGAAAGTAAATACAAGAGGAAGGAACATATAGATGATTTCCTCACAAGTATATAAATGTTTCTACTTGATTATTTATTTCATCCTAGAAGGAAACTATAAATGTTGTTTATCCTATAACTTTTATCTTATAAATAATCTTAGATGCATGTGACTTGTTAGCTTCCCTTTTCATTTACTCATGTAATTTAAGAAATCTATTATTAGAGTTGCACATGGGAAAAAAATGAGCTCCCCTCCACTAAGGGCTTATTTTTTTCTTATACCAATTTGAGAATTTTATTATTTCAATTCTTAATCCTAATCAAAATGTGGTGAAGGGGAAATAATACCCATCCAATAAGTGTTCCCCAATCCCTTGAAAAGGAAAACTTGTGTATTATCCAACTTGGCTATCATTGTTAGGATTCTAGCTTCTAGTTCTACTATTTCTAGAATAGTACTAGAGCCTAGATTGATGGCTCCCTTCTCTCTCCTATGGATGAGGATCCCTCTAAGATTGGTTGTTCCACCTCTTTGAATGAGATTAGTAACAAGGTTTATGAGTGTGTTAAATAGGGGAAGAGGTTGGGTATATAATGTACTTTAGACATGGTTGTTGAATGTAAAATTATTTAGACCATGAGAGGGTTGAACAATTTAAAAAGAATTGGAAGACAACTATAATCTATAACATAGCATCCTTAAATGGTTCAAATTTTAAATGAAACAATGAAAGAAAGAATAAGAAAACAAAGATTAGTGTAAAATTATTTGAAAATAATTGGGGATAAAAATATCTTTAATTTAATAGTTGTTAACATAAATGAACTTCAAAATAGGATTATGTAAGTGAAAAAAAAGTTCTATTGCCTTCATTGAACCTAAATTTATCTAGTTAAGATATGTCTAAAATTAAGAATTCACACTAGAATATCAATATTCCATAAGAATCTCATAAAGAGGATGAATTTAATGGAAGATAATATAAAATCCTCCATATGAGGATGAATTTTATCATTACATTATGAGTGAATCATCTCAATTATATAGCCAAGAACATCAAAAAATTATAGATTGGAAAGCAAAATAATCACACATTTATCATATTTTTATATGTATAAAGTTTAGATACCATCAAACTATTTAAACTTATAGATTGCATAAAGCTATAAATTTAATCGTTAAAACTAATTTATTAAGAATCAAATCTAATAAAGTTTGAATTCATATTGCATACTTGTTATAAATATCTCACTAATCCAACCATACATTTTATATATGTTAAAAAATATATAATATAACAATTTATACAACTTCTAATTATGATAGTAAATCTAATCAAACATGACCCAAATGTAGGATAAAGACAAGAATCTTAATCTATACCATTATTTGTTTGAGTGTTTAAAATTAGTTAAAAAATTTCTTTGAGGGATTTATGCAAATATGACATCTTAGAAAGATAATTTCATGTCATTTTGGTGAAGGTCATAACTTAACTTTTAATTTATCATTTATGGGAATGACATCTTCGAGAAGTTTATAGAAGGCCATAGATGGCCCACTTTTTGAATTAAATTTAGTTATGAATTTGTATTTTTTGGATGCGCATTTAGATTTAAATTTACATGCCAAAGTCACAATGTCCTACTCTTGATTAAATTCCTACAAGAAATTAAGGAACTTGGGATACCCACCTCCCAATGGTCTTGGAATGGATGCATTTAGATGGAGAAGGATTTCAAAAGGCTCATGGTACTTGTGGACCCCTCAAAGGCATGATATATAACACATGAACTTTATTTATGAAATTTGGTCTTTAGTTGTTGGCTTCTCGTATGAATGTGATCTATAAGGTGGAATTCTTAGTTGAGACTCTCAATCTTCCATTGTTGGTTTCTAGTGTGATTATACAATATGAGCCAAGTATTAATTTCTAATGTTAATTATTGAAAGAAGGTATATAAATTATTCTCATCTTAATTCCCACACAGAGTTGTCTTAGTCAATTTCTCATATGAGTTCCATATATTTGTAAATTTTTCTTAATATAAAAACATATTTTATTTCATTAATTAACCTATTATTCTATGTTACAAAGGATGCTTTTATTTTAAATTATAAGTATATAATTCAAAATTAATTAGTAATTCAAGATAGAGTACACACAATTTATTTAGTTAAAATAAAATAATATTCTTATTTCCATGAGACTTATGTAGAATGGTAGCTTGATGTCTCAGAAATATTTCTTTGATACATACTAATTTTTTATCATTATATTATGAGTGAATCATCTCAATTATATAGCCAAGCACATCAAAAAGTTATAGATTGGAAAGAAAAATAATCACACATTTATCATATTTTTATATGTATAAAGTTTCTACCATCAAATTATTTATACTTATAGATTAAATTATTTTTGAATTTGGTTATTTGGGTTCAACATGTCATGCTATAGGATTTTCTTGTGTTTTCACCAGTGTCATGTCTAGCTATGTATTTTATAGGTGTAGGAAATTTAGAGGAAGGCAAGGTTGAACAAAATGCTTAAGGATGAGATGGAGCCTTGTTTACCTTAGGATTTGGTTGAGCCTCCCTTTGGGCATAATCGAGGGGTGGTTTGTCCTCTTCTAGAAATGACTAATTTATAAGGTCTTGTCAAGAGAAATTTAGAGGAGATTGGTAGAGACAAGAATCATGTTAGAGATGGATTAGTTGGAGTTCATTGCCTCTACCATTCTCTTGAATTGCAACATTCACCTCTTGGTATTCCTTCTAATAATTTAAAAATATGAAGGTTCAAGTTTAGAAGATTATAGGAACCCTTTATATTCCCTTTGGTCTCAAGTTTGGAAACTAAAGATGGAAACTCCATTAGAAAGGAACTAGGTTCATTCATGGAAAATGATAAGGTTGACAATAAGATATAGTTCCTTGAAGAATTTGGATTCAAGTTGTTGTGAAATGATAGATCTACTAATGTTTTTGGGAAAACGACCCTCTTTATTAGATGTGTTGCCACTATTGGTGGAGTATTTCTAATTGGATGTTATTTTTCTAACTTACAACTATATTTTTCTTGTTGTTGTTCCATGCCAATATGATTGATCATTTTTTGTCTCTTTATTGGTCTTTGTAAAAGGGTGGGGCCCTTTCAAAATTTCTATTTCTAATTCATAAATCCAACCAAAAGTATTTACCCTTAATTAAAATATAAATTTAAACTTTAAAATAGTCTTTTTTGATATTATATAATAGCCTCATGTATTTAATATAAATCTTATTATTCTTTATGTTTAATTTCAAAATTTGAATGCTCTTGTTATGGTTACAAGTGCATTCTTTACATTGTTTCTCTTTATTTTGTACTATTTTGTATGGGTGTCTTATATGCATTGCCTCAAAACATATAATTTTGATTTCAATTCAGCTTTCTTGCAAAATTTAAACTTAAGCTTGTACTTAAAAAATATCATGTTATCCTTGCTAAAAAAATTACAAACATTATGGAAATTTTATTACAAGAATAAAATATTTGAATTTTACAAGTTCAAGTCCATACATCAAAATTTTAGAATTGTACAATGTAATAAACATCAATGGTTACCAATATCTTAATTTCATTATATTTTACCAAACATGGTGATGAAAAAAACTCTATGACACAAAGTTACTTTCTTGAGCTAAACAGGGAGAGTTTGTTGAAGCAAATAGGTTTGTTGAAAAGGCTTTAGAAACTTTCTTGAGCAAATGCAATTGACAACTGTAAAGTCAAATTCCACAACCTTCTCTCTGCCTGTGCCAAAATGGGAGCTTTGGAACAGGGTATGGACAACAATCAAATCATCAAGGAAGGGGGAATTTTACCAGATGTTGTAGTTGCAAGTGCCTCAGTAGACATGTATGCAAAATGTGGAAGCTTGGATAAGGCACATGCACTGTTTGACATAACGCCTCAAATAAATATGCTAAAACCTAAGGCTTTAGAAACATTCAAGCAAATCCAATTGGCAGCCCTAGTAGAAATGTATGCAAAACATGGAAGCATAGACAAGGCACATTAATTGTTTGACAGTATACCTGGAAGAAATGTCATCTAATGGAATGTAAAGATTGCAGGATATGCACAAAATGGGTTTGTTGATAAGATTTTAGAAGCTTTCAAGCAGATGGAATTGGTAGCTGCAAATCCAAATTCAACATTCTCCATGCCCGTGCCAAAATTGGAGCTTTGGAATAGGGTATGAACATTTGAATCAAAGCATAATGGAAGAGGGTTGTAGAAATTAAGTTTGTTGAAAAGGATTTAGAAACTTTCGAGCAAATGCAATTGGTAGCTATAAAGCCAAATTCCAAAACCTTCACCCTCTTTGCACCAAAATGGGAGCTTTGAAACAGGGTATATTGAAAATCAAATATCAAATTATTTGGTCTCATGGAATGCCTTCATTTTAAAGGAAACGCACATGTAAATTTGATCTCATGGAATGCTATGATAAACTGAATTTTTTTTTATCACATTTCATGCATTTAGGGTTTAAATTTTTTCAAAGAAAAGCAATTTGAAATCAACAAATTGCAGCTTGTTCAAGGAACTAACCTACTACTAGATGGAGGTCTGAGGTTGATGAACTGTGGAGAGGTGGTGCATGCGTTTTTCGGGCTCGAGAGTTCATCATTCGCTATTCGGTTCATCCGAGCTCGTCACGTTTGCCACATACAAATCTGAAAGCTCAGTGAAAAAAAGCTTTTTAAAAAAGCCCTAATTTAAGGGGTTCGTTCGAACCCCCATTCAAACGAACCCCTTAAAATATTAATATTTTCTTTATGCGTTCATCGGTTCGGTCGAACATGGGGTTCGACTGAACCATGTGGTTCGACCAAACCCATAATATGGTTCGCTCGAACATCTAAGTTCGACCGAACCCCTTCACATTGAGCAAACACAAAAAAATGCATTTTCCTTCCTCCTTTTAATTGTAAACCACTATTGTGGCTTAACCCTAGGTGATCGATAAAAGTGGGGAAGGTGGAATATTAAGACAAGAGGACAATTGGCATGTTTTGGAAAATCTAGCAAAGGACAACATTAAAGGATGATTAATGAAGTGGAGGAATGTGTAGGCAACTATCATTCGCTTGAGTTTTTTTTCACATCAGCATTAGAAGCAAAATTGGGGCTTTTTGATCCCAATATTGGCCACCGCCATTCTCATTCTCTCTGGCACACTTGGTGTAACTACAAAGCTGGCTCTTACATGATATTTAAGTGTCTTGATCGTGTCATGATTTTGGCTCAATCTTTTTTCTCTTTTGATAGTTCTTCTCTCTCGGTTAAGCCATTAGTGGATGTGACGTTCTTTGATCATTTCCCCATTTCTTTTTGCATTGAATGGGAGACAAAATAGCCTCGCACGTGTAAAAAACAATTTTTTTAACACATCTTTGCTTTGCCATCAACCCACTCTGACCCACATTCATAGAGTTTGGAATTTGGAGTGCAGGCCAACTCATCATACAAGCTGGATTACTTGGTGGAATGATGCTATCACTCACACGGCTAGATTTTTGCACATTTATGGGTGTCAGCTGGCCATTTTTCACTAGCGATCTTATGAGGCTACCACTGCTGACCTATGCTCAGTGACTGAGGCATTGACGGGAAACCCTTTTTCCCCATCATTACAAGTCAAGGTGGCGGAATTACGACACAAAAAGCAAGTTGTAGATAATTATGCTGCTAAAGGTGCTCAAATCAAAGCCAAGTTACACTAGTTAAAAATTGGCGACCATGCCTCTAAGGAGTTTTTTCTGGCCCTGCATGCCATACACTTATCTCCAGGTATTAAAAAAATTAAATATGGAATTCAAGTGCTCTCTGAGTTTCTTGACATTCTCCAGGCCTTTGTTTGGCATTATGAGCAAGTATTCACTGCATAGGAATCCATGCCTATGTGACAAAAAGCCCTCTAGTATTTCCTTGTTGTTCCAAATAGGCTCTCCTCAGCCCAGAGAAATTCCTACGATCAATTGTTAACAATTGACGATCTTAAGGAAGTTGTTCATTCCATGGCTGATGACAAAGCCCTAGGGATTGATGGCTTCCCTTGTGAATTTTACAAGGCCCTTTGGGAATGTGTTGGGCATGACTTGTACAATGTTTATTTAGAATCCTTTCATGCTAAATCTTTGGGTAATCTAATAAACAAAGGAAATATTAAATTCATACCTAAGTCTGGAGATCCCAAGGATATTTGCAGTTGGAGGCCTATCACGCTTCTCAATGTCTCCTACAAAATCATTGCTAAAGCTTTGGCTATGAAGATCCGCCATATTTTACTTGAAATTGTGCGTTCAGAGTAGACTAGGTTTATCAAATCTAGGTTTATTCTGGACAATATTATTGATGTTTGGGAAGGCATGGAGTGGGCTAGGCGCTCAAACCAAAAATCTCTTTTCATTAAAATTGATTTTTCCAAGGCTTATGACCACATCGAATGGCCTTTTATTCTTGCTATGCTACATGCCTTGGGGTTTGGGCCTAATTTTATTCATGTTGTTCAATTTTTTTTTACAGATGCCTCTGCTTGTATCTCCATTAATGGCGGCCAGTCTCTTGCCTTTGGGATTTTTCGTTCCATTTGGTAAGGATGCCCACTTTCTCCCTCTCTTTATGTGCTTGTTGCTAAAGGATTTGGTTACCTCTTGGCCAATGTGGTTTCTCGGCAACATGTCAAAGGAATCTCACTACCCAATTCTCAGGCCCAGCTGGTTAATGGCCATTTTGTTGATGACTCTTTCCTCACTCTCCTGGAGGAAGAAGACAATATCAAGGCGGCCCTGGAATGTCTCAATGCATTCTGCCTTGCATATGGTTCTTCCATTCAGTGGTACAAAATTCTGTGTTATCGTCAATTTGTGTTACCCATCCCTCCTTGGTTTCAACAATATGGTTGGAAGTGGATTGGGCCAGGAGAAATTTCTCGATTCCTGTGCATTCCCTTTGCTTTTCAAGCTTCTCTGACCAAGTTGTGGCAAGCTGTTCTCACTAGAGTTGAGCAAAAGATCACATATTGGATCACTAAGCCCCTCTCTCTAACAGGGAAATTCCAAGTGTGCTCCAAAACTCTTCCAGCTACCCATGTTTATTATTCTTCTTGTTGGGCTCCTTCAAAAGCAGCTTATAGCAAGCTCAAAAAGTTGCTCCGAGACTTTCTTTAGGATTTTTTCAAGTCCCATAAAGGGTTTCACCATGTTGCTTGGGAATTTTGCTGCCTTCCCAGAGATTCTGGAGGTCTTGGGCTGCTCTCCACTCAACGACAAGGGACTACCTTGTGTGTAAAATGGATAATGCGTGCCCTTACTGGAGATGAGGCCTAAAAAATTCTCACCAGGCATTGTATTCAGTTAGGATTTCCTATTCACAAACTCGCCTAGAAGGGGATTGGTTTTCAAACCCTTCTAGCCATGAAGGAACCGGTTCAGATTGTGGAGACTTTTGTGGCCAAAAGCATTTGGAGAGCCTGGGAGGCAGTTAAGCCATGGCTCCGCTGGGGTGGCTTTGGATTCCATGATGGGCTTTCACTCAATCAACAAAATGTTTGGTGGTTGCCTTTGTTTGCTAGCAATGGCCAACCTCTACCTAAATCGCCTTGGCTTAAGGTGCTCATATTCCACAAGAAAGGCATTCAAACTTTACAACAGCTATTTCACAAACCCACAATGTGCATCATGCCATGGGAATATTTTTGTGCCCTTTATAGACTTCAAAACCAAGACGGTGTTACTTATTATGGTCTGGTGAATGCTATTCCTGCAAAAATGCTTCATAAGGTGGGAATTCGTGGGACCAAGCCCTGGTGGAAGGACTGGAAGTGGTACCTACCCTTTTAGAAACTACAAGCCTAGGCTTGGCTATAGGTGGCTTTCACCGCACTTTCCTATGATTGAAAGTCTAAACCAGAGGTGGCTTCTTCAATCTCTTGCTCATGTCTGGCGAAAGAGATTCTCTGCCACTTGGTCTACAAGTGTTGAGCCGAAGCTTGCCCACTTTTCTTGGTGTTTTATTTTCCAAGGCTTTCCTGTGGGTTCTCGGCTTGTTCACCTGGGGGTCCAGGACCCTCATTTCCCTTTATGTGGGCAAGCTGAGTCTTTTAAGCATCTCTTTTGGTTTTGCACCAGAGCTCAACAATTTTGGACTTGGATTCATGACTTCTTTCGCCCCTCTAGACCGGAGCCTTTTTCTTGGCATATGATTCTGCTGGGTGACTCACCCAGACTTCCTACTAAGTATACCCAACTTTGGCACACTTTCAGGGTGGAAATCCTCTTCACTATCTGGAAAGACAAAAATGCTTGCATATTTGCTCATACTCAAATAGATAAAAATGTTTCTTTGTATTCTAAAGCTATTATTTTTTCTAATATGCTCTTACAGATTCAAGTGCAAGCAAACAAAGTCGCACTTGAGGTGGCTCACCTATAGGTGCTTTTGGATCACTAGGGAAATTCCCTATGTACTGTTGCTCGAGTTCCCACTTCACCCACCTCCTCCTGCGGTCGGTGGCCTTCTCAGGGCTGGTAGTGGAGTGGCTCTACTTTCCCCCACTCTCAACCTCCTCTTTGGCATGGTTCTCGCCCTCCTAGGTGGACCCGCTCTCCTCCTCTGCAGGCTGGCCAGGAGTGGCCCTCTGGGGGAGCTGCGGGGAGCAACAGTGGCAGTTCTGGGTGAACCTCTAATGAACCTCCTACTTCTAACTCTGGTTGGCCAAATTCTGGAAAAAAAATTCCACGACTTGCACTTGCAATCTCTCCTTGACGCGAGGAAGATAAAGATAAAGAAAAAGAAGATGATGATGGTTGGGGTCCTCCTCCTGATGTCACTTCAAACCCCGCTGATGTATGGGGGAAGAAGATGGATGACAAAGACCCTCCTGGCTCTACTGGCACTGCTTTGGCCGCTTAATGGCCTTTTTCTTGTTTGTTATTATGGACTTCTGGGCTCTGCCCATGTGAATGGTTGTTTTTGGCTTTTATGGCTTTTACCCATGTGACTCTCGGGGTGTGCCTTCTTACCGCCCACTTCTTTTTGTGAATATGTATTTTAATCTCTAAATTAATATAGATTAATGCCTATTCATAAAAAAAATGACAGTGTTATTTATGAAATGGAAAGGTCAAGTGAGGCATCTGCAATATGGAAGCCTCTTTCAATCTATGGGCACAAGGGTGGCAGATAGATTTCATTGGGTGAGTTGTAGATGAGAGGCTGAGGAATATCTTCAGGTGCCACTCGCTAATGGAAATGCAAGTGATAAAGATGGTGCTAGGGGAGGAATACATCAAGCTGGAGAACAGATAACAAACAAATGTGGATGTGGCATTAGTCTTCATGGTGTGGTTGTTGGAGCT
>VDFB02081017.1:334824-423527 GCA_007258455.2 Sequoia sempervirens | reverse complement strand
AAAAGTTAATCAAAAAGGGGGGAGCCCTCAGGCACTATGTTGTGTTTTTTTATAAAATAGGATCTGTTTTGCCCCCCGTTTTTGAGACCCTTAATCTTCATTAATTTAAAAAAGAATTAGTAGCTTAGAAACTAGACTTAGATCACTTCAAATTTTGTTCTTGTTGCATCTTGAGCATAACTATCTTCATTTTCTCATGCAAATCAGATTTTTCTAATTTTAGAAAAAAATGTGGCATCTTAAGAGCCAAAATTGTGTCATAGATCCATGCACTTACCCTAATAATGTCATCATGAGGTCTTTATACCAAATTATTTTATCATGTTTTTCTCAAAATGAACCATTTATTTGTTTAATGAATAATTGAGAATCATCGAATATAGAAATGTGTTGAACAACTAAGGCTAACGTTGCACATATACCAACAATTAAAGCTTCATACTCTGCATTTTCATTTATACATAGGAATTTTATATGGTAGGATAAGGGAATAGGCTTTCCTAAAGGAGGAACTATTATAACCCAACTCCGGAGTTAGTTCGACACTTAGAACCATCAAAATACAATTCCCATGTTTCTTTTTCTTTTACAATAGTCAACACACTTTCATTAGGGAATGAGTCCATATTAGGTAACACTAAGGGGGAAGGAGCATTATCTAGATGGTCAGTTAAGGCTTGTCCTTTGATTTCCTTTTGAGATACAAATTTAAGATCAAAATCTGTTAACAACATAACCCATTTAGATAAATGTCTCGATAAATTAGTTTTAGCAAAGAGATGTTTCAAAGGATCGAATTTTGTCATCACATGAATTTTCACGTTTAATAAGTAATGTCTCAATTTACTATTAGTGAATACAAGATCCAAACATTGTTTTTCCATTGTTGTATATTGTGTCTCGTAGTCAATTAGAGTTAGGCTAATGTAATAAACAAGATGTTCTCTACCACTGTCGTCTTGTTGATCCAACAATGCTGCCAGAGCATGGGATAATGCTGCTGTATAAAGGATAAATGGTCTTTCTTGCATAGTAGTTTGCAAAATAGGTGGAGTAGCAAGATAATGTTTCAAACTTTCAAAGGCCTATTTACAACTCAACTTCTTTCTTAAGAAGTTATGTAAAGGGTAATGTTTGGTCTGCTAAGGATGCTACAAAATGATGGATAGCTTGTATTCTCCCTTGTAGGCTACGTAACTAAGAAATGTTTTTAGGAGGTGGCATGTTTATGATAGCGTCAATTTTCTTGGTATCCAACTCGATGCCTCTGTGAGATATTATAAAACCTAAAAGCTTTCCGCTATCCACACCAAACACACTTTTTCGAATTCAACCTCATGTTCTACTTTCACATTCTTTCAAATATTTTTCGAAGGATGTTAACATTATCCCGTCGAGTGAAAGATTTGGCTAGAATATCATTAACATAATATTCCAAAATCTTATGTATGTAATTGTAAAATATCAATGTCATATCTCTTTGATATGTCACACTTGCATTCTTTAATCTAAAAGGCATAACTACCCAAAAAAAGTTCCCCAAGTTGTACTAAATGTTGTCTTGTATTAATCTTGAGGGTTGATAAAGATTTGATTATATCCCAAGAATCCATCCATGAATGACAACAAAGCATGTCCTATAGTTGAATCTATTATCATGTCAATATTAGGAAGGGGAAAGTCATCTTTTAAACATTCTTTATTAATATCACAAAAATACACACACATTCTAATACGATTATCAAGTTTGGTGACTGCAACAATGTTTGAGATCCATGGAGAATAATCAATAGGTCAAATAAAACCAGCTTCAAGAAGTTTTTCAATCTCAGCCTTAACCAATAGAGCTATCTTAGGATTCATCTTTTGTATCTTCTGTCTTACTATTTTAGCATCCTGTTCAAGGACTATGTTGTGTGTTACTATCTTAACATCAATACCCATTATGTCTGAATAAGTCCAAGCAAAAAGTTCATGAAATTCGTGTAATAATGTTGCATGATCTTCTTGTTCATCATCATCAAGGTAGTTTCCTATTTGAACCACTTTTTCTTCATTAGATGTGTTGACCAATCGATATGTTGATTGTATCTCCCATAGGAAGTGCATTTTGTCTTAGAATTTCATAATTGTGTTCTTCTTTATCATCGTCAACATCATTGATGTCCTTTTCTTCATCCACTTGTTTAGCACTAACCATAGCACAAGTGACTCCTTGTCTCTTAGGGGGAGTAAATGACTTGTGATAAACTCCTAACATTTCTTTCAAGGCTTCATCATCTTCAAAGTATTCCAATGATTCCTTGCATCTTGTATCAATCAATTCAAGATGCTTCAAAGTGAGAGTTGTTGTAGAGGAACTACACATGATGGTGTTGATGTTGAGTGAAGGTATTTTTGTTGCTTTCGTTATCTTAGAAGGACAATATCCAAGACCACTTTTTGTTTCTTGTGTGTTAGGCTCTATAGGAACACAAATTCCTTGTTCTTTTCTTCCACATCCTTTTCCACTATAACCAAGTTGTTTCAAGAGCTCATAACCTCTTCCATAAATTTTTTCCATCTCTTTCAGATTCAGTGGTTGTTCATAGTTCGCTTCATCAAAATTTGTTGTTTAACTTGTGTCTTCTTCTAAAGTGGATGAAGTAGATGCTTGTGGGGTTCTTTTGAGTTTTGTGTTGACATTACCATTGATTCTTTTCCCTTTTCAGGTTATTTTTTTATCATCTTATTGTTGAAAATGGAGGTAATTATGTAGCTTTAAAACTTGTAAAACTATTATATTGTAGATCTAATTAAGTGTTCTTTGTTACAATTTCTTTGTGGATGATTATCTGTTTAGATTCATTTTACCATTTGTAGAAATAGACAGAAGATTGTAGAAGAATAAGACCAGAAGATAGAAGTGACAAGATATACCGTGGAGAAATCCTTTTGGGAAAAAACTCCACCACCAGAATCAATAGTGCAAGTGTATTATTTAACCTTAGAACAAGATTACAATAATTATTTATCAATCCTTTCTTGAGATGCTTCTTTTTCCTTCAACAATTCTTCTTCACAACCTGCAATAAAATATGATAGAACTCTCTTCAACTTGCTGCAATTTATAGACAATAATGAGCCTTGTAAACTCCAAAGAGTTTACAATTACAAAGCACAAATCTTATCTCACAAAACCTACGCCTATTCTTTGCAAGTAGAGTTCTTCTGTGAAAAATAATGTCAAACCAAGTCCATCAATTTGGGCCTCCCAAACTAAAGTCATAACTCAACGTTGATTACAAAGATATCTTGTAAGCTTCTCCTCAAAGTTGGCGCCCAAGAATGGGCCCACTTAACTCAGCCTTATAAAATATCTTATCATGCAAAAGTGTTAACTCCAAGATGCCAACTTGGGTGCCCAAGGTGGGTCCAAGTCAATCTTTATTAACTAAAACATATCTCTCCATCAATCATGCAAACTTGATGCATGATTGATCATCCCCACTTAACTGAATGTATCACCTATTATCTGTCATGCAACTCAAGTCATTAGTCATGCATTCCAAGTCAACTGAAGTCAACTAACATTCAACTGAAACTAACTACATGCAACTTAAGATAACTGAACCATAACTAAACTGAACTAAACTGAATTGAATTGAATTGAGCTGAACTAAACTAAACTGAACTCCATGCATGCAAACATCAATCCCTAACTTCTAGGATCTTTACATGCATTACTGAAGCGTTATCTTTCTCCAAACAGTTAACTTAACTCAAGGTGGGTTCCACCTTCCATGTGGGTTCCCCATGTGCTCCTATTTTGTAGGAGCTCTTCTTGGGCATCCCCACATGTTCATATCATTTATAATTAATTACAAATGTCAATTTACATGTTCATTTCATTCAAATTTAATCTCTTTCTAATCCTAGTGTTGGGGAACACTTTCCAAGGACTTAGGAGATACATGAAATAATATTTAGGATTGCAATTAAATGGCATCCTATTTCCAACATTCTCCCACTTGACATTATACATTACAATTATTCTAAACAAGGAATCATTATTATAAATCAAGTACAAGACTCAAGGCGAATGGCCTTCCTGCACCAACTAATCAATCCATGCCAACTTCAAATGCAACCTGCATAATCATGAAGCTCCAAGAAAATGATTAATATTGAAAACCAAGAGAACTTATCTGTAGGAACTAGTTTCATAAGATAATATGCAACATTAATCAAAGTTTCAACTTTCTCAATTAATACCTTCCCACTCTCAATCATTTCTCACACAAAGTGATACTAAACATCAACATGCTTAGTACAAGCATGATACATAGGATTTTTGGCTAAACAAATAGCACTCTGACTATCACATTCAATTTTAACTTACTTGCAATTAAAACCAATACCTTTCCCAAGTCTCTATAACCAAATTGCCTCTTTGGAGGCATGTGAAACCGTTGAGTGTGTTGAAATCACATCCAACCAAGGTGTAGGCTTCTTGGTCTTTACTATTGAAAACCATTTCGTTACAAGTAATCATTCCAACATATATCTCTTACCATAAGAGAACTCAAGCCTCACCTATTTCTCCAATTATCCATGAGGACCTGTAACCAACCAATCCATGCCAAACTCCAAATGCAACATAGCACTATCATGAAGTAATCAAGCAAATGATTAATCTACCCAATACATAAGAGAACTACACAAGATCAATGTCAAAGCTCCAATCATGAATTGGGAACATAAACATGACAACATGATCTAACCATCTCCTCCAAGGAGATCACATGCATCATAACATACATAAACATCCTAGTCTCAAGAGAACAAGTACCATGCCAAACTCTAAACGCGTATCAAGAGTAAACCATGACATAATAGCAACCACTCTAAACCAAGAAAAAACATATCCCCAATCACATGAAGATAACCTTACCAATGATGCATCCACATCACTACCAACAACTCCCACTAAACTATGGTACGAGCTACACATGGCATAATGACTACCATCCTCTTCATGAAGATCACTCTTTAACATCAAGCAAAGATTCATCACTAAATTTTTTATATGAAATGATCAATGCATGATTTCCATCATTTGAGGATTCCTCTGTAGAAGAATCAAAACTAATTTTCTTGTTCTTACAATCCTTCTTCACATGTACCGGTTTCCCACAGTTCCAACACTTTACCTTACTCCGTCCTTCAGACTTACCCTTCCCTTCCTTGTCTCCCTTAGGTTCATTTTTCTTAGGCCTACCTTTTACAAACAAGGCATCTTGGATTTCCATTTTAGACTTTCTCCTCATCTCCTCTAATAGGAGAGTAGGAATTATATTGTCCATCTTCGGATTTGCACCACTACCACTGATAGAAACAATTAGATTTTCCCAAGATAACAAAGTAACAAAATGCATTTATCTTCATCTTCTAGCTTTACATCTATAGATGCTAACTGAATTAGAATCAAATTAAAAGAATTCAAATGATTTGCAAAAGAATCACCATCTTTCATCTTTAAAGAATACATCTGTCTTTTTAGATACAACTTATTAGTAAGAATTTTGGTTTGATATCTATATCACCTATTCTCTTCCACAACTTATATGCAGTAGTTTCTTCTAAAACGTTCAAGAGAGCAACATCAACAAGACATAATCTTATGGTCCCTCTTTCCTTCTTATCAAGCTTAGCCCAATCCTCATCTGACATCGTTGTAGGTGACTTTGTCTCATTACCAACAACTAACCATTGATCTCTCTCTTCTAGGAGATCCTCCATTTTTAGTTTCCACATTTCATAATTAGATCCATTGAATCTTTCAATATCTAAACGAGAATTAAAACTCATTGTAACAAACTTATTTTCCAAAATCAACAATAACACAATAGTAAAAGCTCCCACTACAACCAAGAAACCTTCAAACTTTTAAGAGAAAGGTGTCCAAAACTCTACCCCAACCATTAGCTTTGATACCAAATGTTGAAAATGGAGGTAATTATGTAGCTTTAAAACTTGTAAAACTATTATACTGTAGATCTAATTAAGTGTCCTTTGTTACAATTTATCTCTAGATGATTATCTGTTTAGATTCATTTTACCATTTGTAGAAATAGACAGAAGATTGTAGAAGAATAAGACCAAAAGATAGAAGTGACACAACATATACCGTGGAGAAACCCTTTCGGGAAAAAACTCCACCAGAATCAATAGTGCTTGTATTATTTAACCTTAGAACAAGATTACAATAATTCTTTATCAATCCTTTCTTGAGATGATTCTTTTTCCTTCAACAATTATTCTTCACAACCTGCAATAAAATCTGATAGAAATCTATTCAACTTGCTGCAATTTATAGAAAATAATGAGCCTTGTAAACTCCAAAGAGTTTACAATTACAAAGCAAAAAACTTATCTCACAAAACCTACACCTATTCTTTGCAAGTAGAGTTCTTTCGTGAAAAAAAAATGTCAAACCAAGTTCATCAATTTGGGTGTCCCAAACTGAAGTCATAACTCAATGTTGATTACAAAGATATCTTGTAAGATTCTCCTCAAAGTTGGCACCCAAGAATGGGCCCACTTAACTCAACCTTATAAAATATCTTATCATGCAAAAGTGTTAACTCCAAGATGCCAACTTGGGTGCCCAAGGTGGGTCCAAGTCAATCTTTGTTAACTGAAACATATCTCTCCATCAATCATGCAAACATGATGCATGATTGATCATCCCCACTTAACTAAATGTATCACCTATTATCTATCATGCAACTCAAGTCATTAGTCATGCATTCCAAGTCAACTGAAGTCAACTAGCATTCAACTGAAACTAACTACATGCAACTTAAGATAACTGAACCATAACTGAATTGAATTGAACTGAACTGAACTGAACTGAACCGAACCAAACTGAATTGAACTAAACTAAACTAATACTAAACTAAACTAAACTCCATCCATGTAAACATCAATCCCTAACTTCTAGGATTTTTACATGCATTACTGAAGAGTTATCTTTCTCCAAATAGTTAACTTAACTCAAGGTGGGTTCCACCTTCCATGTGGGTTCCCCATGTGCTCCTATTTTTTAGGAGCTCTTCTTGGGTGTCCCCACATGTTCCTATCATTTAGAATTAATTACAAATTCCAATTTACATGTTCATTTCATTCAAATTTAATCTCTTTCTAATCCTAGTGTTGGGGAACACTTTCCAAGGACTTAGGAGATACATGAAATGATGTTTAGGATTACAATTAAATGGCATCCTATTTCCAACACTTATATTCTCCCATGAATGTTGGTGTGAAATATAAGGAACCACAATCATCTTCCAATAACTTCATGACTTCTTTGATATGCTTTTCTTTTTCCTGTTCTTGCGTGATTTCAAAATTTGAAGTTGGTATCAATGTTTTCATGGGACTTTGTTTATCTTTCTCAATGTGCAAACAAATTTTAGGTTTAGGGTCGGCCTTGATTGTGTAAACTTTATTGTTGTAAACATACTTCATTAAACGATAAAGAGTCGAAGGCACCACATTTATTTCATGAATCCACGGTCTACCTAAAAGAAGATTATATGA
Source organism: Sequoia sempervirens (assembly GCA_007258455.2). Taxonomy (NCBI): domain Eukaryota; kingdom Viridiplantae; phylum Streptophyta; class Pinopsida; order Cupressales; family Cupressaceae; genus Sequoia; species Sequoia sempervirens. Next base: position 415,943 of record VDFB02081017.1, on the reverse strand, counting down.
AAGATCGTGAGGCATGTAACATGGATAGTAGTTTGCAATGTGGCCTTTCCAACGGTAGTAGGTAATGTGATCATGCCAAGCGGTTATTTTAATACTATGTTATCAAATCCACAAATGGACAACAAGTTAGGTTCAATCTTACTCTTATAAATTCTAGTCTTATCTAAAAGGTTCACACTACACACATTAAGGGTTGAGCCATTATCAACAAGGGTTCTCTTTATTCCTTTCCTATTAATAATGGCTATGATCATGAAAGTTTCGTATTGTTTTTGAACTTCCAAGGAGGGTAACTTGCTTTGGTGAAAAATAATATCTAGATTAACCAAATTCATTCCTTGAACTAGGGCTTCCACATCATTTGGATTTGTATTAGGAGGAATTACAACTTGTTGTAAGGTTGTTTGAAGCATACTATGGTAATTAGGTGAGGCTTGAATAAGATCCCATAAGGATATCTTAGCAGGAGTATTCTTAAGTTGTTCAACAAGATCATACTCCTTTCTATTATGTGAAGGCAAGCAAGGAGCACTAGGCAAGATAGGTTGAGTCAATGGTAATGAAACAAGAGTGGTTTGTTGTAGCCTATTGTTCCTTGTGTTATATGTATGAGCAACGGTATTGTAACTTGGCTGCTGTGAAACATTGTCATTATCAAGTTGCCTTGTAAAGTTCAAGATATCTCCTAGTTTCAATGACTTATTTTTATGTGCTTCTAAGATGATCACAAGTTTATTTTGAACTTGAGGTTGATGTGAGGGTGGGTAAAGGATAAGTTGAGGTGTGATTGTGTTAACATCTCTTTTTTTGGTTTTTCATGATAAGCCTTAGTGGATGAACCTTGTGAGATGAAATCCTCAAGGGATTCATCTAACATATCAAAGTCATCACTACTAAAGGGCTTGAGGGATAGGTTAACTTGGAAAAAGAGATTTGACATGATCAAATGACTGTGCTTTCTCCAAGGGTTTTTTTTTGTTTCTTTTGATGTTTTTGGTTTCTATTTTTATTTTCTAATGATCGTAAAATGTAAATTAATCTATATGATAATGCAATGATGCTGAAAATGAAAGAAAAGAACAAAAATATAACACTAAATTTAGCTTAAATATGCAAGAAATATTTTCCTCAATGTTGCAAAATCTATCTAAATGATCAATACTTTGAATGCACAAATAAATTGTTTTAGGTTCATTTAATTCTCAGATCTGAAAATAGTAAAAAAAATATAGAACAAAGACTAAAAAGCACTCAAAAATTTGTCAAAAAGGTTTGTACATGGACTCATTCACCCTAGGGAGAAAGGATCCCAGGTTAGAGTTTTTTAAACTTGATTTTTTAGATTCTAAGTTTAGCCTATGTGATTTCTATTTCTTATTTGTAATAGAAATTTTTGTAATAGATTTTTCCAGATTTATGTATCTAAATGCAAGTTTAACTAAGGTCAAATGATGAACTATGTGACTAATTTTAATATGCAATATGAATCTAAATCTAAATGTAAATGATTGAATGATGATCTTAATTTAGGTATTATGCAAAATAAATTTAGATCTAATACAATTTTTTTTTTTTTTTTGATGATTTTAAGTGATGCAAACATGCAAATTTAGCTCTAAATGCAATGTTCACTAATGCAAGATTAAAGAACCACAAATGTAATGCAACTAATGCAAACTTAATGCAAACTAGTGCAAAACTCAGATCTAGGGTTGAAAGGACTCCAACTTTCATAATTTTGTTGTACAAGGTCAGGTTCACCAAAATGAAACATAGAAAAATAGAGTGCTCCTAGGGTTTCCCAAAATGGAAAAGTGTATCCAAAGAGGGAAAACATGTCCTAATTCTCTAATTTTATTAGGAAATGAGATCCCAACAAAGAATTGACTAACTACCCTTAGGAGAATCAATTATATGAAGGAATCTTCATATTTCCTTTTTGTGTTAGGATGAGGGTATAGGTCAAACAACACTTTGGGGAGAAAGATTAAAAATAGTAAATCCACTCCAAATTGCAATCTATCACTTGGATCTAGTAGACGAAGCATAAAATTGAAGAAACCAATAGAGTTTCTAGAAAACATGAGAGGAATAAATGTTGTGCACCTTTCACAAAACATTGTTTTTACAACTCTAACAACCTGATTCATTCGCCTTAGGGCGAATGGGTCTTGACAGAGTTTTTTGGAAAATTCTAAATCTAGGATTTGAGTATGAGACCTGCAATTCTTCCTTGTAACTCTATACCTTTGTTCTCAAATCTAGATCTATGAAAAATATACCAAAAAAAATTGTTGTTTGTTGGTGGATAGGGGCTTGCCTTGGTCAAACCCCAAGTTTGGTAATTAAACCTTGATGAAAAATACAGATCTAAAACATAAAATGTGTGTGCAATCCCTAACCTCAAGTGATTCTAAGATTAAGGAAGTTTAAAATGCAAAGGAATCCTATTCAAGTGCATTAGAATAATATCCATAAAATGAACATGAACAATAATGAAGACCTACTTTAGGAGATCTCAAATCACCCAAATAAGTCACAAAATTGAATATACCTTCCTTTAGGTAGAAAGTAGAATGATAATAGAAGATTAAAACACTTAAAGGAAATAAGTCATTAGGCCTAGTTGAATGTCTTAGTGCATCTCCCAAAACCTAGAATCCATCATGATCCTCTATAAGTATCTATCATCAATCCTTTGGCAATGCTTGATCTTGATATCAAAATGAGCTTGAAGACCTGTAAAAACAACTAAAATGTTGCTCCAAGACTTCACTTTTGAATGCTTGATTAACTTCTCCTTGAATATTTGTGATCTCACGTGACTTTCTCTTTTTCTGCTAGTGTAAAATGAATGTGAAACATAGTTTTATAGGCTTGCTTCCTTTCTAATTTTCCAATTATTAGATCCTAAAAGCTGACACTTGAAATTTGAATTTGAGACCTTGAAATGTTGCCAAAAACATGTTCAAAGTTGAGTTTAAGGCACTTGATGAGGACCCATTTGATGAATGGGTCCCGACCTAAAATTTTAGGACTTCATAAATGTCAGGGCATTAATTTAATCAATAGCATTTATTCAATGCGGGTTGTGGTGTAAGGAATAAATAAAATAGACCTTAGGATACATAATATAGGGTATTAGGGGCCTATTAATGAGTTTTTAAAATGCATAAATGAAAAAAGTCACTAAAATAGGTCCAAACAAGTCACTACAATTTTCTACACTATAACATCATAATAATATAGCCCATTTTTATGTCCATAGAGACTCTCCTTTGGATCCCTTTAAAATTTCTTATGATTCATGTTTTAGTGAATATGACATATACTCTTATACAACTAATATTGAATAAGCACATAACTTAGACACACACAAGGATGAAGAACACCATGAATATGTGTTATAGTCTTTAGTTGGTATATGTGAAGATAATGCGCTACTACTTGACGATACATCTTTCTCATCCTCCACATTATTACACATGACATACATACACATATGGATACAAGATGTTTTAATGGGTAAATGAAGGAATTTATTGTGTCCCTCTTCCATAGTTTTTTTAATACAACCATCAAAACTAAAGAGAGTTGTGTTGTAGTGGTTTAGTTTGTAAGTTTGCATATCATTATAGATGTTTCTTGGTACTAGATAATATTGATGAGATTTTTTGCACCCTTATTATGAGTACTATTGGTAAGATTTGGATTATTTGATCATTTTCAAAATTGACATTATCCATGCGGTGGGAGTTTTGAGTTGTATATGTGTCATTTTATTAATTGTTCACAATATACTATAGTGTTGAGGTTCTTTAGGATTTCTTTATGTAAGATAGTGTATATACATGGACTTATGATCATGTATTGAGTTTGATATGTGTATAGCATAAGGTCTACTTATTATGACAAGTATACCTTGGTTTTTGTATGTTGGATCATTTCTACAATTGTGAAGACTAAGTCTATAGGGAAACAAATATGAAGCAAAGAGCAACATGACCATTTTACAAATTTTGTGGAGTTTGTTTGATAGACCTTGATCTTTTGATAACATGGTAAAATAATTTCTTACATCTATCACAACCATTTCTTCATAGAGTGAGAGAAAGTATATTAATTTTTATTCATTTAGTGATCACATTAATTTTTCTTCATTTTACAATATCTATTACTATTTTTATTGTTGTTTGATTATTTGTGGTAAATGACCTTTAAGAATAATATTTATTTTATTAAAATTACTTAAATGAAAATAAACCAAGACTCTAGAAATGAAATCAATATAGATTTTTTTTATTTTATTTTTAAAGACGAGAATAAGACACTCTACTTAAATATTATTGAATTCAATGATCAATTAATAATAATTTTACATTTCATCTAAAAAAAAATTTATTGATCCAAAATTTAACTACATCCATTAAATTAGAATATTGTATAAGAGTAGCTTAGCATACTTTTCATAGGATGATTCAAATAAAACATCTATGCAAATACATTGCACACACTCTTTTCAAAAAAAATTTACTCAAATAATTTATCAAGTTGGATTTTCAGCTGAATATGTTTGTAAACAGAGAGGCAATCGATCCGAGTTATTCGAGAATAATAAAATTCTGGTTACCCAACAGAAAATTCTGAAAAAAATAACAATCTTCACTGGATGGAATAGTTGTCAATGTCCAGCGGATGGAACGAATGTACATCTCTCTTAGCCTTGAGAACAGAGATCACTTGACAATCCTCCACAGCTCTCTGCACACAACTGCACCCCACCAGATATGGCAAATTGAACATTTTCCGCTTCATTTTCTCCCCTGGAGATTTGTGCGCCTTGTAATTAACGCCTATACTGCTTTCACCACCCGCCTCATAGATTTCCACAGGTTCCGCCATGAATTCTCTTTCATGAGATTTAAAAGAAACATGATTAGCCTCCAAAGTTGTGTTATTTTTCCTCATATTGTAATTAGCCCAATGGCTATCTTTACTGCATGCTTTTGGGCCGTCTCTAGAAAAGTTCCTTGACTCCTTCCAGGTTTTACAGCTCTTCAGGAAAAGCTTTACTTCCTCAGCAGTACCTAAAACTTTGTTGCTACGACTTCCTTCTTGCCAGAGGAGATTTCGTAGAGAAGCTGGGGCCTTGTTATTGAATACAGGGAAAGAATAATTCTCCTCCCCTGTTTTTCTTCTGAGAACTGGAATAAAAGGTTGTGGATATACCGAGTTTCGAACATTGGACCTCATCAATGACTTGGCTTGCTGCTGCTGATTTACGGTGCGAATTTGACCATTGATGAAGAGTTCTTCTGCATAAACTGGTTCATGATCGGACTGCGATGTGTTGAATTCAAATTCGGAGTTGCTGTCCATTCACGATCAGCTTGATCAGAACTCGAATTTCAGAGATATTTCAAAGATCAGTCTTTTAGGGTTTACAAAACCTTTCTTAAAGATCAATCCGTTCAATGTGGAGAACAAATCCCTCTGAAACGAATGTTGTTCCCAAATTTATATTCCTGTGATAAATATAGAATTATAAATCAAAGATTGAGATTTGATTTAAGTTTGGCATGCTCATAAACGCTGGAAATAAAGCAGAATGATGCATGAATCGAGTTGTAAGTAGCCGGCTGGATATCCATTGCTAAAAGTTTAAACACTAAATGACATAGGTAGGCTTGATCAACCCTGAAACCATTTTACAGGTCAAAGACTAGGTAATTCAATGCTTCTTTAATTTTTCGTAATGCCATTTTTATTCTTTTTAAATTTATTTTGTCAAGCTTGCTTAATAAGCACTGTTCCTGTTCAGCAATGCCTGTAGATTGATAAGCTGGAAGGAAGACATATGGCGAAATTCTACTAAATACAAATACAAATCAACTAAAGTTTATTCCTTTCGGTGAAATGCTGGTATTTTTTAAAGTCACAAATACAATACAGACGAATTTTTCGAAATGGGCATATATTTATTTATTTATTTTTCAATTGGATTATAAAGATATGGTATCTCTGTTTTTATACGGCTGATTATAATATTACGAGGGAATATGTATTTAGTTGAGTCAGGGTAATATAATTCATTAAAATTAATCAGAAGTTGGACCTAGTTTAATAACGCATCTAGTAAGCTTCATTATACTTTCTAAAATTATAAAAATATTTTTTTAAATATAAAATTTTATTAAGTTCTAGTTTTTTAAATTTATGTAATTTTTATATTATTTAAAACATTTTTTCTTTTATTGTTATTTAGAATGATAAATTTTATATATTTACATTATTTTCTATTTAATTTTGTATTTACTTTGGTTCAATATTTTCAATATAATTATATATTTACAAACTATATATCTGTGTTTTAGTTTTGGTTCATGACCTAATTCCTATTTATATCCATTCTTATATACTTGTATTGATATTGAAATTAGCAAACACATTTTTTAATAATGTTGTATTACATATTTATTTAATATTAAATTTTTAAGTGTAAATAATTAGAACTTAGACACATATTCTTCCATTAAACATAGCTCTTTTTTATCTATCAAATTAATTAATTAATTTTTATTTGTTGAAAAAAACATTAATATAAACGTTGGTCTCACTTCTGTTTTTCCTATTGTTTGCTATTTTTCTATGTAGATAAAATATTTTTTATTTTTTTAATAAACCTATCTTGTTTAGAGAATAGAAAATAAATATAATATTAAATTAAAATATAATAAATCTATATTTTTAAAAAAGTTTAAGATGAGGGCCACTTTCATGCAACATTTTGTGTTATGATTTCATTTAATAATGAAAAACATTGGTATGGATTGGTAGTTTCTATTTAATGATATCCTTTCATGTAGCTTGGAGAGAAAGGATGCTACATAGAATGTTCAAGGAACATACATATAAATGGAAATGATGTAATCTATAATTAACTTAATCTATTTTTCTTCTTATGTCTCAAGATTGTGGCATACTATTTTGCAAAAAAAAAAAAATCAAATCATACCAGATAAGTGAGACACCCATTTATGCTTTCACCCTTAGTATAATTAATTATAATGTGTTAAAATATGCTAAAAAAATTGAGAAACTAGATCTAGTGTGGAATAACCACTCAAAGTTTTATTTGACAGAGAATCAAGAATATAAATAGTAGAATAAGGATAGCTTCAAGAAATGAGAGAGACAAGATTACAATACTCAATATGGCTCAACACAAAAATGTATTAACCAAAATCTCACAATAGCATGAATTGATATAAGCTAGAGGAGTGGACACACACACATATATTAGGATTTAATTCCAACCAAAGAGAAAAACAACTCCAACAACTCAAAAATAGAGGAGGGTTACACTCATGGAAGATTTCATCTACCTTTATAAAGACAACATACTACACATGCTAAATAATTGTATTGGATACTACAATAATATCAAATAAAGGAAAATAAAAAAACTTACATTAATAACCTACTTAAGTGCATATTAAGTGGGTGAAGTGGTGGCTCCTAAAAGATGAAGCTTGATAAGGTACCCATTTACAAAGAGATATCCCAAAGAGAAGAATCTCCCTTCAAAAGAGAGATAAAATCCCTTAAATAGAAAGAGAAAATACCCATAAATTAAAAAGAGAAAATATCCACCAAAATATAAGAGAAAGAAAGGACTAAGTAGCTCCCAAAAGTAGTCTACCACACCCCTAGTAAATCTTATAATTGAATAAACTTACTTTTGTATAGATTTTGGTGAGGAATGTCCATATTTTTATTGGAAGTTAGGTATTATTAGAGATCAAAACCTTATCCATGTATAAGCTCTCAAATATAGTGCATGTGACCTCAATGTGCTTGGTTTTAGTGATGGTGGACCAGTTTTTAAGAAATATAAATGGCACTTCAAGGTCATCATCTAAATTAAATACCAAAATTTGTAAGTATATGCTAAATCCAAATGGAATTAATGGAAAAAATTAGAACACCTTTATTCTCAACCTTAGTAGAAGATAGACCTATAGTAGAATACTTCTTGCCCAACCAACATATAGAACTTGAACTAAATGAGAACCTATAACCTAAATTGGACTTGTCATCTTGAGAATTGAGTGCAAAATCTAAATCCATATACCCCACTAAATCAATATCAAGACATATTGCATAGTGAATCCCATAATTTGAGTATCCCGAATGTAATGAAGAATCTACTTGACTGCCTTCTATTGTAGCTCACAAGAATTTTATATTTAAACCAAGAGACCATGCCTACAACATATGAAATATCTATCCTAGTTTGAGCTAGATGAATGAGGCCCCAAATAAATTGTTGATATAAAGTAACATAAACCAATATTGAAGAGAAATTGACCTCAAGTTTTAATCCTAAAAAAAGGGAGTTAAATTAGGTTTACAATTAGCCATGTGAAATCATGAGAGAAAATCAAGAGCATACTTGGATTGTGCAATGGTGATCTCAAAAGAAAACTAAGATATCTCAATACTGAGAAAGTAATGCAATGAATCCGATTCAATCATATAAAGCCTATCATGAAGGGTATTTTTTATTGTCATAAAGTATGAATAATAAATCCTCATGATTAGTAGGTCATCGACATAGAAAAATATTAATAGGAGAGAATTCCTACTGTAAAATATACATGCTCAAATTAGAATAGAATTGAGAGAATCTAACTATAAAAGGGAAGGAATCCATCATGGCATACTAATCCTTAGGCCTAGATAGATTTTGAAGTCTATAAACCATGAAATAATCTTATAAAAATCCTTAGGCTTGCTTCATATCTATCTCCTCCTCAACATCCTTGTGAATAAAGATAATCTTCATGTACATTTAGTGAACATCCTAGTGATGTACTATGGAATTAAAAGTGTGATTTGAATATGTTTTATCTTTCCAACTATAGAAAATATCTCAAAGTAATTAATGGTAGGAACTTGGGAAAATCCCTTTAGAAAAAATTCCACTAACCCATTTTCTACAATTTTTTTTGCATTCTCTTAGAAAGGGGGTGCTAGATCTCAAGTGTACTTCCTAACTAAGGATCTAGAATCCTCTTGTGTGATTAAAACCCACTCAATAATGTTAGATTCCTAGAAAAAAAACTATATATTAGATGCAAAAATAATGAATATTTATGGAATCCCTAGAATTATTATTTTATCTACCTGTTGTTTGATGGGTCCCCAACTTAAACACCTACATATCATATGGTCTATTGAGGCCAAAATGAACTTGTAGTGAAATAATTTTGAGGAGATTCCTCAACCTATAAATGATTACTAGGAGAGGTAGGACATAGATCCCCATTGTCACTCTTAATATCTAATGTGGAGGAAGAATAATCATCATTGTCACCCTTAGCATCTAATGTGGAGGAATAAGAATCCTCATTATCACTCTCACCATATGATGTGGAGCAAGAAGAATCCTCATAATTAAGAATCTAATTAGGTAGATCTAGAAATCCATAGAACTAGACCATTTATTCCTAGTGAATTTTGATGTGAATGTATCTAAGGATGAGAAGTGTAAAGTGTGGAACTCAAAGAACCCTCAAAGAGCAAACTCCTCTTAATGAATGAATTGTATATGGTAGAGTGGAGGATATTTAATATCCCTTAACAAAATTTGGATAGCCTACACAAAAAGTAGGGACTTCTCTCTATATTTATGGTAATAAATTTCTCTATAGGAATGTGGGTTCATGTTGGCGAACCAAAAGCCTTGAAATGCTTAATTATGAATTTTTGAATACTCCAAGATTTTAAAGGAGCGATTCCCTTCAAGATTTGATGAGGAACGTGGATTTGAATATAGCACATGCATAGTTAATGTTCCTTACCCCATATTGTAGTGTAAGAGAATTGGAGTGAATAATATTTGGGTAAATGTATGAAAATGGAGGAGCAAAAAGGGGTATTAAGTGGCCACTTTTTTCTAAAATCAAGAAAGAGTAATCTTGGATGAGAAATTGAAGATAGTTATGCTCAAAATTTGAAGACACAACAAGAACAAGAGTCATAGTTCTCTGAATCTAATTTCTAAACTACTATTTTTTTATGGTGGAGATTAAGGGATTCAAAAAGGGGGAGCACACAAAATTTTCCTATTTCTATCAAAAAATGTTAACTTCTTTTTTAGTATTTAAAATATCGCTTTCATAAGAATTTGACTAACACCATGTAGTTTATGCCTCACTTTTTTCTAATTTTTTTAATGAATATATGATTTTTTTACTAATTTTCAAAGTGGAAATATCTTGAAAAATAATTGAGTGTGTTCCCCCCAAATTTTATAGGAAACTAATAAAAAACAATTTATTTCAGGGTAAACCCACAATAGTGGGTTACAATTTTTCAAATGAAGAAAAATTAAAAATTCCCATCAAAAAATTTAAAATGGTTTACCCTTCTAATGAAAGGGGTTCAAATGAACCACCCCCCTTCTAATGAACCCCCCTTCGAATGAACCCCTCCCCCTTTCTAATGAACCCCCACCACCTTCTAATGAACCCCCTCTTGCACCATATAGGGGGGGGTTCGAATGAACCCCCTTCATTAGAAGGGGAGTTCTAATGACCCCCCTTTTTTCACCTTCCCCTCCACCATTTCAAAATTTATGCATTTTTTTGACTATCGAAGCTTGATAAGGAGGTAAAAATGGAGTCAACTTGATAAACCAAGTTGGATGATTGTAGTGATCGAAACGTGCTTTCCAACAACTATAAATTTAATATATTTTGTTCTTATTTTATATTTTATTTTTTAGTTTTATTGTACATAGGTTTTTCACTGAACACCAAGTTTGATGAAAAATCATTGTGGGAAAATAGTAAATTTAAGGAAAAAAAAATTGAAAAATATATACGCACTAGGTATTGATGTCCTTGTTCCAACAAAAAAAGAAAAATTGAATTTCATTATACATACCAAAATATTTATGCAAGCCGAAGTACACCTATGTGTAAATTATAAATGTTTTGAATTCAAAACTTAAATAAAAGAAGAATATTCAACAAAATTCTATGAAAAAAAATGAAAGCACTAGGTACTTGTGTTACCAACCTAAATTCAAAAGAATCAAAATTTTATCCTTTGTAGAAAAAAATTTATGTGAGCCGAAGTACACACCACTTTTTAAAAATGTTGTTTACTATTAAAAACTAGTTATCAAAGGAGACACAAAAAATCACAATTTAATTTCAATTTTTTTTTTTTAAAATACATTTAAAATCTATAGACAAAACCTCAAAAATCACTAGTTTACATCATTTTCAAATTCCTAATAGTTTACCTACTATAAGTGTCAGAAAGTGAAGTTTTCTCTGAAAATGTTGATTTCAATGTCAAGTTTGGCCAAAAAGTGGAACCCATTATTGTGGGATGACCTTTCAAATGACTATGAACATAGAATAGAGTCTAGTTTCTTAAAATATAATTTATTTTAGATTTTGATGAATGACTAAAAAATGGAGCCAAAAATACCATATGTATAGGTTCTTAACATAAAATGGAGACACTAGAAAAATAAATTAAAGATCAAAACCTTAACATATTTGAAATGTAAACAAATTATATGGCTAGAAAGATAAGAGAGATATCAATGTTACTACAGATGTTATTTGTTTTACTTGACATTGAAACACATGTAAACCTAATGGAGAGCACCCTCAAGATTGTGTCATTTTTTTCACAATTTAAAAAACATGTCTTTGGACATTAAAATGTTAGTCCAACCTTTTTGGGTTGGATATCCAAGGAAAATACAAAGCTAAGGGTTAGAAATTCTAAAGGTGGACAATAATGTGAGTGAAATATAATGTGATCATGTTATAATATTCTCACGATATTATCTTCATTAGGTTCCCATAACACAAGGTTGTTATAACACTAGTACCTTATAATTCTCTCATATTATTGTGAAGGAAAAATGTTCTTCTCTCCCTCACCTTCTCTCTCTCAATCTCTCTCCCACTCTCCACCCTCTCCCTTCTTCCCTCTCTCTCTTCCTCCCTTGAGCTCTAGACCTATCTTTCTACCTCTCCCTCCATCTCTCTGTCTCTTTATCCCTATTAGATATCCATCTCTCTCTAAACTTATCTCTCTTCCTTTGCCTGCCTCCTTCCCTCTATATTTATCTTGATCTCACCTCTCTCTCTCCCCTCACTACCTCTCCCTCTCTCTCTTTCTCTCTCCCTCCCTCCTTCATGCTCTCTCTAACACACCTCTCTACCTCCCTCTCCCTCTCTCTCATCTCTCTCATCTCTCTATCTCTCTCCCCTCACTACCTCTCCATCTCTCCTTTTCTCTCTCTACCTCTCCCTTCCTCCATCCCTCTCTCTCTCTCTCTCCCTCTCTTCTCCCTCTCTCCCTCTCTCTGTTGGAAGATTGTCATTGATGATTTTGTTTGGAAACATGAGCATGGAAGGTACATAACAATGTATTGTAGTGTTGTTATTAATGTCAACATTGTGACTTATATGAAGATCTTGGTTGTAGACCATTTTGATCAGTTCTAATAGGTTTTTGAGGTGTTGAAGAAATTTTTGCATAGTAGTTTGTTCCAGTAAAGATAGTTGTAAAGGGAAATTGACTAAGAGTTAATTTTGTGTATATAGTGTTATAGTGTGCCCATTTTTGGGTCCACACCACTCCGCAAATGGAGATTTCATTGTGTTCTTCTAACATAATTTTGGTGGATGTTAGATGTATCTAATTCTAAGTTTTCATTAGGTTTTTTCAAGTGGTTTGAAAGATATGAGTAATAGAAGTTCGACGTAAAAATTTATAGTTGTTTTTTGTACAGTGCAATTGTTTGGGAGATTCTGCACATCTCCATGAATGAGTTGTTAGCTTTGCACTTTTGAAGATAAGTTTCCAGATGGTAGTGGAGTATGAGATCCAATTGGAATCGAGTTTTGAGATCCACGTGTTGAGATATGGATACACATTTGAAAGTTTTCTCTTTTAGGTCTTATGTGGAGCCGACCTAATATGTTTGAAGATATGTGAAGGTTAAGTATGTATTGTGGTCTTATGTGGGATCAATTATAGGTCCATTCTAACCTATTTCAAGTTGTTTTGAGATTTTAATTGTGGTGTGTTGTATGTATTGTAAAACCTTGTCCTGCAACCTAGAGGACGATGCACACTGCGGAACAAAAACTAATTTTTTTTCTTAAAAGGTAAAGCAAGACGAGTAAAGTATCCTACTCTAACCACATACATCCTCTAGGCCACACAACGCGTCTACATGTAAACCCATTACTTATAAAATTAAACCAACCATAACATATGAAAGTTAAACCACGATTCAACATACATCAAAGCATTAAACCATTGCAAGATAAATCTAACACATAGAAATGTATTAAACATATTTCCAAAAATACAACACCACATAACATCCAATACACCATTAAATCCAATAATGAATAGATCATAAATATTATTACAATTACATCACAAAGGTTCACCTCGATACAAATGAGGTACTACAATTATACATAATGATCCACAGTTATAATGAAGAAAGAGAACAACTCTAGAGAACCACACGAGCTCCTCGAACAAGAAGATCCCACCATCACAAACAGGAAGAGAAACTCAACGATGTAAGGTACATGCCACCCAGCCATATGGTACCCGTAGGCCCAACCTCTGTGTTAGGAGATAGTAACAGGTAACCAAGATAAACCTATTACCTCTAGACACAAGCAATATACAAAATAATCATAGTACGAGTAATAAGGACAATGGTCACATTGCTTCCAGAATCACTGAATCAATCACAAACACAATACAAGTAAACTGACTGTTGTCATAGGAGGAGTGCCATCACAAAGTTTGCATTGGTTATCCAAAGGAGATCTTCCTAGGTCCTGGCCCCCCTCTAGGGTTATCCTGGTAACCTCTTACGATTCTGACCCCACATGCACACCATTGTGAAATCAATTATCTTTCAAGAAGACAAGACAATGATCGTGCCATTCCAGGCCTTCCCGACTCATCTCAAGTCTAACACAAGCCCTTGAGCCAATGAGCGAGGCTAAATTACAAAGTTAATGTATTAAGCTACCCATTCCCTAAAATAGGTTATTTAATTTCCACTGGTTAAATTGACTCCCACACGAGTTGTCCTAGGACCACTTTGTGTCCCGACCCTCACTAAAAGCCACTCCCCTATCGACAACACATAACTTCAAACTACATGCCAAGGGTAGACAATGCACTAAAACTGACAACAATAACCAATACACCTCAAAAGGTAACACATCTCTACGGATGCCCAATACTGAAACCCAATATGTGCACTACCCAAGAAATCTCAAAGGGTGAACTAAAGTTACAACAACCCCTTTTCAAAAATTACAACTCTGGAAGACTTAGATTCTCGTAATAACAATTACTTCCCTCCCAACACACAATTACAGAAACACGTGCTTTTATAAATACAACTTCTAGCAATTAAAGAAATGCTATCATTCGAATTTCCTAAATCCATTGCAATCAATTTCACATATTTAAAAAGCACCATTTAAATATAATTCTATTCAGTAATCCATAATGATTAAAATAAAAGTTCAGTTTCCTAATCCACAATTATAGATAAACAAATCCCAATCTTACTAATAAAATCACTTCATTAAAAGAAAGCTTGAACCTGTGATTCTTTGAAATCGCCTCTCAATAAATTCACAGAAAGCTTAGAAATTCATTTTTCTCATATAACCAAAAAGAATAGGGAGAACAAAATAGAATGAAGGTTTTCTACAGAGATCTAAATTCCTTTTGTATTAATTTATTTCGAATGAACAAACAACACAGAGGATTTTTAATTATTTTCTACAGAGGTTCAACTTTCACGGAAATATTTTAAGAGAAAGAAAACAAGAGCTTCTACAGTATAGAAAATATTTTCCTAAACATTTCCAAATTGCATTGTAGTAATAGAAACAACTTTTCAATTCAAAATTCACAAAAACAATAAAGGATCTCGTCCAGAAGAAATTTTTCCTCAAGAAATGTTGTCGAGCTTCTCTATAGCTTCAATTTTCCAATGTAGCCAAAGCTTCCTCCAGTGCAATTTCCTCTTTCCAGAAAACACAACAATACCACAGCCGAGAATTCTACAGCAAGATTCTAAAACAAAAACCTTTGAGAGATCCACAATTTCCTCAGCAAATTTTTCAACCAAACAAAAACTCTTCCCATGAAACAACTTTCTTCCCTTTTTCCAATCCTTCCTCTGAGAATCAATTTACAACCATAAGATAACAAATTTCTAACTCAGAGTTACCCCAACAAAATATCTTTTCCCTCAACAACCAAAGATATTTTCCAACCACATGCATTTAAATAAAATAAAACAATTTACTAATTGCAACCAATTTAAATACTCTTATTTATTTAATTACTATTTATTTTTAATAATAAAAATTACTCAACAATATAACTAAATTAAATTAATTTATTTTATTTATTCTAAAGCCTTCACAACAATAATTCAATTAATTAAATATTGAAATCAACCTCGTGCATTTAATCTACAAAATTAAACTTGCACCATAATAAAATACCTAGAACAACAATGATAAGGCTAAGACCAAAACTCAAATTGACGACACGCTGTACTAGGGTAAAGGTATGACTAGGTAGCCCGTTACTATCTCCCAATATTACTGTTGAGTAGTGGACACACTCAGACCTGTGAAACCAGGTGAAGCTAATGTCCTGTACCTGCAATCCTGCAAACAAGCAAATGTTGTACATGTATACATATAGTAATTCATACACACCGTGAAGAGAGAATCGTGGAAATCACAGGGCAATCACAAGCGAGTTATGCAATACCGTTCTCTTCACCAATACAATGTCACATCAACTGACGAGATAATATATCAATTAAACTACAATAAGCATATATAGCAATGTCATCACAACTAAGCATCTATGCAAACATAAAGCATATTAACATAATCACCATGCATATAATGTGTCATCACATCAATATAGTCTATCATCGCTCCACTATCAGTGATAGAATAACAATATCATAAAATAAAGTCTAACAAAGTATCTGAGCTTTCAAGAAAACATAACAAATCGGAGGGGTGTTACATGTATGAAAGCTTTGGAGTCGACAAGTTATATTTTGGGTGTTACATCTAAACCTTATTAAATCATCCTCTATGACTTTATGTAGAAAAAAATATTTTGGATCACATGTCTTATAGTGGCCATGTGTTTAGTGATCTATAGATTGAAATATTTAATCCAACTATAAGAATTATTATCATAGTTGTGTTGATATATATTAATACATATTGTGATGTCTATACTCATATTAAGGAAGATAATTTCATAGTTATTGCATAAAAAGAAACTTTAATTGTTGATTATTTATTATAATATTATACAAACCATTATTCCAATGTTTCATTTATAAATTTGATGTATTCCTTATAAGAACCATTTCCACTTCTAGTCTGAATTGGTGTCCATATGATCCTCCTACCTCAAGTTTCTATTACATAATTTTATATACTTATCATAACATTCAAGATGAGACACAACATGAGCATTTAAGGATACAATTTTTATTAGTACTACTAAGAATGAGAATTGCACTCTACCACAAGTACAAAATCAAAGTAAATTCATAATATTTGTAGATTATTAAGATTGGATTGGTCAAGAAAATGGATATATCTAAGCTTGCACTCTTCAAGGTTAAGTATCTTTGTGATTACCATCACATACATGGGATTTTTATAAATTGATGGAATAAAATGCAACATGAAATTTACTATCTTATTGAAAAGAATATTATACATGTTGATGACATAAATGGAGGCAAATTCATATCTTTCCCACATACAGTATGATAATTTGAAAATGCATCGATAGATATAGTACATCATCTGGTAAACATTATAATGAACTAGATAGTGTCTATATACACATGCATAAAAATGGGGTAAATCTAGTTGATATTATTACCAAGTTACTTTATGAGCATCTAAGTGAGGTCAATATTTCAATGATATATTTCAAACTTCATCTCAACACCAAGAAGAGGTAAATACTCATAAGATCCCATGATTACATAAATTTATTTTATAAAGGAATATTTGTATATCATCTATCATTTATATATCATGATGCTAAAAAAAAAGTCCCAATTAGAAAAAATGATTCAAATGATACCTATTGTGGTTTTATTTTATTTATGCATGTTGTTTAGTATCCCTCTACATTCTTTTCACCGATTTCACCACTTAGGGGGAAAGTTTATTATTTTTATTTTGTTGGTTCCATACATCTACAATTGCTTGTACATTTGGGAAAAAGTGAGGTCATCTTAGACCTTCCATATTTCATACATACATGTAAGTATATAAGGTACATGCATCTCTAATTTTATCTTAATTTTTCATGCTATCATGCTTATGTTGTCTTTAGATGTACACATGTCCATTCTATTAGGATTATTTTTATCTAATATTTCCATCTGCCCTTTCTTTTGCATATGCCTTGTAGGGTAAACGCCAAAACAAGGTGTTATATCCTTAATATTTAATTTCAAGTGTATGTGCAATCATATTTGGAATTTGGATCATTATTATAGCTACTCATTTTCCCATTGTATTTATTTTTTACTTTTTTATTCTTTTGTGTGCTTGAACCATGTATATTTACATGCACACCAAAGTGTTGGTGTAAATAGGTATTTTTCCTATCTAGTCTTATATAGGTCTTATTACATTGTTAAGTCTACTTAGGTACTAGGAGGGCATCTTTCTAGTTGGCATTAATTAAGGGGAAATCTTTATAGTTAAGAATTAGTTGTCACTTATCTTATCTAATTGGATTTTAGTTAATGCTTGTGGCTTAGGTTGTTATGAGTTAGTTCTCATGTGATATGATTAAGACACTTTTCATGATCTTATATAATCATATTCTTCACCTTGCCTTTTGTTAGCGAATGAAATGGCCATGGGTATGTGTAGGATCATCATGGAAAAAATAGGCCCTT
Organism: Sequoia sempervirens; assembly: GCA_007258455.2. Classification (NCBI taxonomy): domain Eukaryota; kingdom Viridiplantae; phylum Streptophyta; class Pinopsida; order Cupressales; family Cupressaceae; genus Sequoia; species Sequoia sempervirens. The sequence goes on along the minus strand of VDFB02081017.1, from coordinate 397,882 downwards.
AAGTGGCGATAAAATTCAAAAAAATCAGAGTTAGGCAACTTGACGTAAAAAATTGAATAAGTTATATATATTATTTCAAAAATATGTAAGAATAGAATATATAGTAAATTGAATGTAGTTTCTAAACTACCAGGTTTATATATATATAAAAATCTATTTGGTGAAAATTTAAAATTTCAATGCAATAGCACTTAAATTTTAGGGAAAAAATAAGAAGTAGGTGTTTGTTTGACCACCCTAACCACAATAAAATGGTAACATTTTTTTATAATATTTTATATATAAGTAGAGGACTCATGTCTCGATGTGATGCATATTTTTTTGTAATTTTTTCCAAGTAAATAATTAATTATGATTTTTTTATTACAACTTTTAAAAAATATAAAAATTGTATGTTTGACCACCTTAACTTGGTCAAAATTCATGAGATTCAATTTTTTTAATCCTATAGTATGCAAAGCATAGAATGTGACACATGTTTCAGATTCAAAAAATGTGATACCATTTGAAATCTATAGATGTTTTAATCAGCCTATCAATAAGGACTTTAGTCATAATTCAAATAGAAAATGAATAATAATTATTATTAAATTCAAAGTAAAGCATAATTTATATTGGTGGAAAGCGAGAATCTCCTTTAAAAACCCTTTTTGTTTCATCAAATTTGGGTAAAAAAAAAGTCATCAGCCACATACCCTACGCATACCCATCATATCACCACTTTTTGGCCCATCATGATCTTGCACATACCCCCACTTAAAAAAATTGGTAATTTCTTTGACTCTAGCTCACCCTAAAGCACTAAAAATAATCGCTAACAACTCTGGAAATGTTACAATTGCATTTGGGACTTTCCTCTGAATTGGAGATGTACAACTCCCTCATGTAATCTAATTAATATTAAGATAGATTTTAACCATAAAGCAATAAGGTTAAAGATGTTAGTTCATAAGAATGATACTAATGTGGATGTGAGAGCATAAGGCCATAATTAATCAATACAGATATTGAAAAATCTATAACTATTATAACATGACAGATGAGTTTATACTGCAATAAATGGACACCATAAAGTGTATCTCACAAAGAAGACAACTCTATTACACACATGACACAAAGATCAACACACTAAGCATCACATTCAATCCATAATTCAAAGATTACAAATCTTTACATTACAAATTAATATCAAATTCCTTCTCTAAAGTACAACCAAGTTTATTTCTGGAGAGCCGACCCCATATCCTTCTTCTTTATCATTTATAATATAGTAAAACCATTCCCTCAAACTATTGCTAAAATCGTTACTAAATTTGGTAGTCTTCTTGTTTCTCCACTATCTTCTTGGAAACGGATAAAGATTAGTCAAAACAATTAATCTGACAAATGAAAGGGCACCAAGCAAGAAAACTAATCTTATTTTCACCAATGACCACCAAATAATGTTTCTCACAATCGAATAATTAATGAAGCTTAAAGAGAACACCATATGATAGCACATGTATACTGCCAACTAAAGATGTGATTTAGAGCTAGTTCAAATCAACCATTAATTTGAACCAAGTTATCATCACACCAAATCTAGGAGAAAAAGCACCAATGCCTAACCAACCTTCTATAAATTCAACTAGTGTCACCGCACTTTGCCATTCAGAAACATCCAATATGGTAAGCGCTTAGAGTGATGGTGTCTTTGCAAATGATTTCATTGTTTTGGAGGAGATTGAATGAAGTCCATTATTTAGGCATCTGTCTAATCAACTAAAGGAAGTTTTTGTGATACAGAGTGAGGTGGAAGAAGAGGTGCTTCGCACTAGTCTGGGTGAAGTGTTTCTGAGCCAGACACGTATACACAATGCTACCATGTTAGAGCATTTTGTGTATATGGTCATCAAGACCTCTGGTCACTGCGACTGGGGTATGAGAGCGTCAGAACATCTAGTGAGGCTTGAATTTCAATGTAGCTATCATTGGGCTCAATCACTATCCTCGGAGTGGGTTGGTAGGTGATGCCATTTGTATAGTGTTGGCTCTTTAGAATGATACTATGGAGGAAGCGGTTACTCTTCTTCGTGTGAGAATCGTGAGAAATGATATGGGGCTCTTCGCCCAACTCTTGCAATCACATGATAACTTGTTGTCTCCTGCTCAGAAATTTGAACGCCTCCAAATTATGATTGAGGGCATCCGAGTCCTGATATTTTCCTTGTGTGTCTGAACAAGAATTTCACTTTTTTCCTTTTGTTATCGATATGAACTTTGTAGTCAAATTAACCAATTTTGTAGTGTCGATGCGATGTATACACATATATATAAATAAAATATCTTTTGATATCTTTGTGTTGTTGTATGCATGGCTTTGTTTATTTTTGTTCATATCAAATATGATAATGTTGACTCTTTCCTTGTGTAATGAATTGATTTTGTAAATCAATATTCACCGCTTATTCCATTAATTAATTGAAAGCGCTTCCAGGCGGGAAAGCGGGTAATTCATTGAACTTGATAAAACACGGCTCAAGTTTTAAAAACATTAAGGAATACCACCCATAAACATAGCTTGTAGTACAAGCTATCAGATGACCTTTGATAAATGACAATCTATCACACAGGTCACTAACACATAGAATATTTTCCCTTCAACAAAGCGATAGGTTAAGATAAAGTCATAAAACACCGCCTAGACCTAGGGAATAACAACAAAAGCGGTGAGGTGGACAATTAGCAGAACTAGTGAAAACCCCGCTTGGGTTCGAAACGGGAAATAAACCCCCACCTAATTAGAAGTTATGTAAAATTTCAACTAAGGCATAGTAAAGCAAGATAAAGAATCGAATTTGGAGGTAACACCTTTATAAGTGAGGCCTCATATGTGCATTGCCATATTGATTGTGGTTGCCATTTTGGCATCCTTGCATCCTTAATTATAGCATGATATTTTTTTCATCTCTCTTATGGAAGTTATTTTGACTTACATGTAATCTTGGGGTGTTGAGAAGTTCACCATAAACTCTTGCATTAGGTTTTGGATTGATATCTTTAGTTGTGTGGACTAGAATGCCTGTTTGGAGTTTGTCAACTTTTAGAATCAACATGGAGACACTTGAGCATAATTTAGAGACATCACATATCATTATTATTCCCTCATGTTCTTTTTTGGAATGGGAAGACTTCATACATATCATCCTAGTTTTTTTCCTTCCTAAGGGGAGGAATATTGTTTGACGAGATTGGATCATCTTCAACATTCAATGTCGAGCTCCTACTATTGCAATAGACTCACCATTGAGCGTGGGTTGCATGGTCTCTCTTCTTCTCTCTTATGGGGCGGTCGTTTTCATCGAATGGGGTTTTGTCCATCTCATGCGTTATTGAGAGTATTTTATACTTCATATCTCTTTTGAGGAGTTTTGTCCCATTGGGTTTTCTCCTTTTCTCCGTTTGTGAGAGCTTGTATTGCATATGTACATGGGTACCTAATATGGCCTCATAGTCAGGACCCATCTTTGTGTCTGTGCATAATAATCAACTCCCTAAGTTGTACTTAAGGGGGGGTGTTGGTGTAAATAGGTATTTTTCCTATCTAGTCTTATTTAGGTCCTATTTGTATTGTTAAGTCCACTTAGGTCCTAGGAGGGTATCTTTCTATTTAGTGCATTAATTAGGGGGGAATATTTCTAGTTAAGAATTAGTTGTCACTTATCTTATCTAGTTTTCTTTTATTTAATTCTTGTGTCCTAGGTTATTATGAGTTAGTTCTCTCATGTGATAGGATTAAGACATTTGTCATGATTTTGTCTAATCCTATTTCTCACCTTTCCTTTATAAGCAAGGCCTCATATATACATTGTCATATTCATTGTGGCTATCATTTTGGCATTCTTGCATCCTTAATCATAGCGTGATATTTTTTCCATCTCTCTTGTGGAAGTTATTTTTTCTTGCAGGTGATATTGGGGTGTTGAGGAGTTCACCATAAATTCCTACATGAGATTCTGGATTGACATCTTGAGTTGTGTAGCCTAGAACTCCTATTTGGAGTTTGTCGGATTTTTGCATCAACATGGAGACACTTGAGCATCATTCAGAGACATCACATATCATTCTTCTTCCCTCATGTTCCTTTTGGGAATGGGAAGACTTCCTACATATCATCTTGGCTTTGTCTCTTCCTAGGGGGAGAAGCATTGTTTGGTGAGATTAGATCATCTTTAGTATTCAATATTAAGCTTCTATCATTGCAAGAGACTCACCATTGAGGGAGGCTGCATGGTCTCTCTTCTTCTCTCTTATGGGGGGATATTTTTCCTTGGATGAGGTTTTTTCCCTCTCATGCATCATTGAGAGTATTTTGTATTTCATCTCTCTTTTGGGGATGAGTTTTTTCCCTCTGGGTTTTCTCCATTTTTTTGTTTGTGAAAGATTGCATTACATATGTACATAGGTACCTAACATGGCCTCGTAGTTAGGACCCATCTTTGTGTCTTTGTATAATATTCGACTCCCTAAGTTGTGCTTAAGTGGGGTGTTGATGTAAATAGGTATTTTTCCTATCTAGTCTTATCTAGGTCCTATTCACATTGTTAAGTCCATTTAGGTCCTAGGAGGGTATCTTTCTAGTTAGCATTAATTAAGGGGGGATCTTTCTAGTTAAGCATTAGTTGTCACTTATCTTATCTAGTTGGCTTTTATTTAATGCTTGTGTCCCAGGTTGTTATGAGTTAGTTGTCTCATGTGATAGGACTAAGAAACTTGTCATGATCTTGTCTAATCCTATTCCTGACCTTGCCTTTATAAGCAAGGCCTCATATGTACATTGGCATATTCATTGTGGTTGTCATTTTGACATTCTTGCATCCTTAATCATAGCATGATATTTTTTTCATCTCTCTTGTGGAAGTTATTTGTCTTGTAGGTGATCCTAGGGTGTTGAGGAGTTTACCATAAACTCCTACACAAAGTGGGGGAAAAATTTAATGAATAAAATACCTACATTTTTAGCATTAGTTTCATGCCACTTTGCATGGATATCTTCAGTGCTTGAATTATAGTGCAATTTTAACTAATTTGATGCTCTATTTTTCTGAAATTTATAGACAACCATCAAAATTCAAACCAAATCCACTCTTAGACTTTTTTCAGCTCTTACTTTATCTATTTGTTGTCTCGGTTTAGATCCACAATTTTTGGTCCATTGAACTAGGTTAGTTGCACAACTTGTCGTAATAAAGACCAAATTTTCAAATTATATATTATAATTTGGACCTTAGCTAAATCACTCAACTAGATATTATGTGTCAACTTTCATGGAAAAAATTCCAAATTGTGTGTCTAGTCCAAGTATAAAAAGAATCATGGCTTGCTCATTTGCATCAATTCATCATTCGTGACTTCCCATCTAGTATCCATCAAAATTTTAAATTTAGCAACATTCCAATATCTTAACTATTACTACGAGCTTATGGAGGGTTCCATATGTAGATTTAGTATCTTTCCAAATTGTTCTTGCTTTAATTTCCTCTCCACACTTCAAAATCCTAGTTGCATGCTATGTCTTTTGTATTACATTCCAAACTCCAGTATCACATTTCAAATTCACTCTCATTTAGGGTAGTCATTGCATTCATTACATGTTTCCTACCACTATTTCTATCAATTCGTTGACTTGGTATCCTTGGGGCATGTCACAAGTAGAAAATCCTCACCTATCAAGATCTCTAAATGTGTTTGTGAAAATCATTTTTATTGCATGTCTAGACATCTAGATGCATAAATGTTTGTAAGTATGGGTGAAACTTAAACAAGTTCAAATATGTGGGTCAAAATTGATTTGTTCATAGAAATCAAATCCATAATTCATGAATTTGATTTGAGTCATTCATTATAATTTATAAATTTGACTTGTCAAAATTTTGAGAATGACTTAATTCATATATTGTCAAAAGTTATGATTCAAATAGTAGATATTTATCAACCTCCAAAATTAATTAAATAATTTTATTATGATCGCCTACACATAATTTATTTTTAAAAAATATTTCCTACTTCTTTTATTTTTAATTATCAATTTTCTAAGCTCTATCATAATTTATTGTAACTCTAAATTAAATTAATAAAATTATATTACTTATAATATTCATCAAAATTCATTTTCTTTTATTTCTTCACAATAATAAACATTAAGTGTGATCAATGAGGAGAACTTAATTAATTTTGGAATAGCCATCACAACTAATCAAAGAAAAAAATTAATTAATTGATTAATTTACCACACATTGTCCACAAGCTTTCTCTAAACAGTCATTTTCATGGACTGTGGAAGCGTGGAATCATGAAGAAAAATGTAAACCAAAATCTTGGAATCTTAGAAGTATAAGATATATTAATCAAGGCATTTTGCAGGTTTAACACTTAATAAATCAAAGGGATTGACAAAGGCGATAGAGAACAAGGATAAATGCTATCACTCATTTAAAAAATTCAGTCTCTCCATTGTAAGCACAACACCTAATTCAATTTATGTTTGGAAGCATTCAAGGCAATTTAGCCATACACGGCAAGCAAATGTCCTTTCCAATTAACAGACTGTTTATCTTCATATGCCTAGATAATGAGGAACTTCTGCTTATAGTTGAATCTCTGAGAAAACCCACAAAGCCATTTAGAAAAAAAATAGATAATGAGGAGTTTCTTCTTATAGTTGCATCTCTGAGAAAACCCACAAAGCAATTGATAAAAAAAATAGATAACGAGGAGATTCTGCTTATAGTTCATCTCTGAGAAAACCCACAAAGCCATTTTCTTTATAGTGATGGAGAAGGGATTAGTGAAGCCACTGGGTTTTGAGTTTGAATTCAGTCCAGCCAATAGTGAGACGGCTTTTGCAGAGGAACTCTTCCTTAATGGGCAAATCAGATCTTCATATCATCAGCAGGTGGACTTAATGAGCTCTGATGGTCGAAAGCTCTGGTTTCCTGGGCCTTCACAGATTGCTCCAGGGGAGAAAAATCCTTTACCTTTGACTGCTCCTGCAAAGCAAGTGTTTGTGAGATATGATGAAAGAGAAATCATGGCAAAACCTGTGAATTGGTCTGCTATACAGAGTAGAAGATCAACTCAGAAGCTTCTTGCAAATAGGAGAAAGAGTTTTCTGCCATACAAACCAGGTTTGTTGGGTTGTGGTTCGTTATCTGGAGTGGTTGTGAATTGCCATGATCTTCCTGTGCTCAAGGGAAAAAGGGATCCATAGAGCTTAGTGAAAGCTTTGTTCATGTCAATACTGTGCACGTGCACCCAAGGGTGTTTTTCTTATTGTAAATTATGGTTAATCTGTAATGTTCATAGAGTGTGTTTCAAAAATAAATAAAAATTATTGATGTCTAAGTAGCACCATGAAAATTGATGTATTCCTCAAGCTATGGTTGGGGCTTGATTTCAGATGGATTGGTGGTCTCTAAGATTGGATCTCTTCTGCTCTTTACTGTGTGATTGGTTCTATATGTGTTGTAGTCAACTGTGTCCATGTGTGCATATGTGCGCACGCGCATGTCCACACGCGTAATAAGAAATGTAGACACTTGAAATCAATCATGTCTTAACAACATATTTAATACCATTGCTTTCACCATTTTTGACACCATATTAGATCCATTATAACCATAGTCTCATTATCTCGACATTAATTAATTAGATAAATTATATTCATTTAATTAATTAGGACTTATCCTCTAACATCTTGCACCATTACATTAATTAAATAAACCATATTTATTTAAGTGAACTAACATTTTACATCTATTTCTTCTAATTGATTAAATAATCTAATTACTTGATTAATTAGCCTAAATCCCCAAATCCATTTCTAATCCCCCACAAATGGGACACTCATGTCACATCCATAATTTAAAATTAAAATAAATACAAGTCATCAATCCATAATGAAGACAACATTTAATTATAGCTACCCTTCTTCAACTACCTTTGTCATTTTTTGTACCAAAACAATAATGTAAATTCAATTATTAACCTTTCATAAACACTTATTATTTGAAGAACAACAATATCAACCCTAGCATTCACTCAGATCTTAGTGATAAGGGCTTGTGAAATAGTTGGAGGGGTTTTGGTGGATATTACAGAAGGCATTCCAATTATGGACTAGGGATCAACAAGATTTTCAAAGGAAAAGGTATGGAACTTTGAAGTTGCAGGATTATTATAACATTGTATCATAAGACTTCCCAAGGGAGGGTTTTCGTTTAAAAGTTATAGTGTAGGGTCAACCATAATTTGGATTGGCCTTGTATCCCTCATTGGCCTATTTCCTTTTGTAAACCCCAATAATGGTGTATCATTTGTATCCTCCTCACTAAAAGAAGCACATCTTCTTGGTGAATAATCATAACTATCCTCACTATGCAAGATAGAACTAGTATTTTTATCAAAAGTAGGGTAAGACTTACTTGCAACAATATTCATCATATCTTTATTTCAGACTGCTATTTTATAATAGCTAGATGCTATGGTGGAATACCACCTAGGACACTATTGACTTAATTAATGGTTTATGTAATTTTAAGTTTGCTAGTAGAAACCTACTATTTTTTATTATTACTGGTTGGACTATGGTTACTATGTTAAATGATGGCCTATGTGCTAATATGGTTGTTGTTTTTTGGTTCTTACTAGTGGTGTTGTTTGTCACCTTCTTTCAGTTCCTTTTTGTCCATTGGTTGTAACCATGGGATCAGGGCCCTTCCCTACTTATCTAATCAAAAGCAATATTCATCATATCTTTATTTCTTCGTGTTGTCTTTCCCTTTGTGAGTTCTCCCTCAAGTCTCTTTGTAGGATTAGCTTTATAAAGGGACCTTCTGTCGTGCATAATGGAAACCTTCTAAGGTCTTCTTCTTTCCAACTAGTCTGTTTGATCTATAGCAGAATATTAGAGTCACCACCCAACTTAATGAGGATAATATTATTCTTTTAATGCACTTTGACAGAAACTCTAGACTTGAAAAAATTCTCAAAATTCTTTCAACAAATGGCTTTAAATAACACTTTTGAATCAATCCTCCCAGACATAGACTATTGGATAGAAATTACTTCTATTCCCTAGTGGATTCGCCAATTTGTTGGTGTTTCCAACTGATTGTCTAGGTTTTCCTAAAGGCTAGCCAAACCTTATAATCAAAAACCTCACGTAAATGGTCAACAAATAGGAGACTAATATTACACTATTCTCCTATGCACTTTAGGCTCTGTAAAACCAAGGTGGGTATCCTTATTACATCATTCAATGATACAAGAATTTCTTAGCAATGATTCCTTTGATAACATATTCCTCACACTAGTATTTTTGAAGGCGGTTTGATTGGCTAAGTCACTTACAAGACCTTTCATGTATGCTCTGTGTTACCTTGCTAGTGTGGATTCAAGCATAAAATAAAAAATTACAATAAAGTGAATTTTTTGGTTTTTGACTTAATGTACATGGTTCCAAGTTTCAATCTTAAACCTTGTGAATTATTCTGGCTAGTGCCTTATCCACAATAGAGTAAAAAATGAAGTAAACTCCTACAACAAACCAACTCTTGATTTCTTACAACCTTATTGCCTTATAAAATGAGAAACCAATAAAAGAACAATGCCATCACACTACTTATATATCCCTACTTGTATTCACACAATCTTTGATGAATAAATTGGAAGCAAAATTACTTTGATCCTTGAATAGAAGCTAAAAATTTAAGCATCCACACCATAACACATGATATGAGAACCATAATCAATCCTTGATTACTTATATTCAAAAGATAGTGCGTACAATACTGGAGAGCATGTGATAAATTGATTTTCAAGTTTGTTAAAACATACAAAGTGTTTGAGCCATTTGTTGTTATTATAGAGGAAAATTACAACATTTATGATCTATGCTATTAAAATGACTAAAAATGTACAACTTAACTCTAAGAATTATAGAGACTGAAGATTGAAACCCTTGAATGAGGCTCAAAATTCCCTTTTATAAGACAAGGGAAGCAACAAGCCAAAAAAACATTCACCACCTGGGTTCACAAAAGATAAAAAGACAAAGGGTGGCATTAAACTGCCAACTAGAGAAATTGTATTTAGATTTACAAAAAGTTGATGGAAATCATTTAGAAAATCCATATATGCATTCTTTCTTTCTTTAATGTAATCTCTACAACTAGTGGGATATTATCAACACATCATATACTAATAGGCTCATATTACAATTATGTTCAGTTGGTGAGATATGATTGAAATGAAACTCAAATCTCCCAATCCATAATTTTTCAACCAATTCCTCTAATGTTATGCAAACCTGCCATAGCAAATACCAACCAATCTTGAGATGACTCTCCTTTGACAAAATCTTTAAGAGTTATTAGGAAACATGCCTAATCAAGTCTTTCTTGACTGCCAAAATTTTAAACATAAGACATGGAAATTGATACATAGAAAAACTCATAGGCTGGGTAGCCTATTATATTTTTCATCCCTTGCTTCATACATACTTTTTGAAGGCCAATCATGAGATAAAATTAGATCCACATTTTGTAAATACAGATGATACTTAGCATTGAGCATTGCACTAGCTTCTCTGTAGAAAATCTCTATACTGTGATCTACATTAACTAATCTGTTAGTGTAAGAGTCAAGCTCATTTGTATCAACTTTATTTTCCTTGAAAATTGTAAGGGGTGGGGTGGGGATTACAATATAATTTTTTTTCTTCCATTCACCTAAGGTTTTCAATTCCCAATAATCTTCTAATAAATGAGGTATAACCCTATTGTCGATTTTCAAGAAATAAGTGAGTTTTGAACGCGCACTTTCAAGTACACTTTCAATGTATACCTGCATGTTTCATGCCATCCTGAACAAGTTGTAGGTAGGAACAATACCTAGTGGAGCATTAGGTGCATTGATAGATCCCTTATACATTCCTTCTAAATCTATAGCTCTAGGGTTCCACTTGCTAAAAATATTTTTAATCCTATCTTGATCCCCATTGACTCTAGTAATAGCACCACTCAAATTTCTATATGACATAGGAAATTTCTAACATTCTCAATATTTTGGATAATATGTGCTCAGGATGCATGTTGCTAGGTGCAAATTTTCTTTATGCTAGAGTTCCTGAGCATTCTTAATATTCTCTTCCATCAATCGAACTCTTTCTTTAGGTTCATCATTCTCAATTACAAAGTATCAGAAGGTGTTGTAGAGGAAGAACCTACCTCCTGTTTACTTGCAGGAAAACATGTTTCTTGAGCCACTACTGTAAGGAAGCTAAGGTAGTGGAACAACTTCCTACACTAATCTTGGAAGGAGAATAATGCAAATTTTTTACAGATCTTTAATAGTTATAAAAATTTAAATAGAAATAGACATTTAAATATCATGCATACCACAACACAATGATTTACGTGGGGAAACCCCTTTTGGGAGAAAAACCCCACACTCCAAAAGCTGCCCAATATATATTCAAGAATCACAACTTGATTACAATATACTTACAGACCAAGCTTCTCACAGGAGTATCACCAACCAGAGATCTAGAGGCAACACAACCACTATCAGACTCTCAAAATACATTACAATACAAAACCATAATACAATGCCCTCATAAAATAGGGTTTCCTTCTAGGGCAAGTCAAGCCAACAAAAATATCTATAGTGAGATATGAGACATAATGATGATTGGTATAGATTTACAATAATAAAGTGTACATAAAATTTGGCTTCTAGGGGCACTGCCCCCAAGCCCCAATTGGGGCGTGTTGTCCCCTAGGCCTCCAGTTGGGGGGATGATCCCCCTAAACCTCTCACGGGGGGACCCTTGACGCCCCCCAGTTATCGTTGTATGAAAAAAACCTTATGTATCAATAGTAACTTATGTAATTTGCAAGGTTGAGACACACTTTCCCAACAACTAGCACTTATTGTTGTTAATTATATGCTTGCAATCTCCTGGCGGTTGCCTCATTGAATTTAGCAACATCCACCATTAGTGAGGCTGCTTTAGGGGAAATGTTGGAAGAATGAAGAAGAACATCTCATTATGTAGCTTTTGTGTTGTCATTGATGTCACCATGTTATATGAGTTGCAACTGCATCACCATAAGTTCAAGTTTGATATAGTATTCTGAACCAGTATGACAGTTATTATCCTTCAGTATTTTGGTCCGCAATCCTCCACTAATGAATATCATAACTTGTGGTTTTGGGAAATGGTCTTTGGATGTTAGAAGCTTGTATATTCAAAATTTCATGTGCTCGGTGCTTGTATGGCTAGTTGGCATCATTTTGTTGTATTTTGTTATTAGGTCTATCTCTGGCCGACCTAATGAATAGTTGATGTTATATTGAATTGATTTTGTGTTGTGGGTGTATTTGTGACCTATCTTAGGTCCATTCTGACATGTTGTAGTGTACTCCACGCTTGAATTTTTTTTGGAATTTTTTTGTACAAGCTTGAAGCCGATAGTTAATCATTTTAGTGAATAAGGGTTGCATCTAATTAGGCCGACCTAATTGATGCTTGCAGATGAGTCAACTATATATATTGGATAGTTTTTAAGATTGAATGTAACATAGAATAATGTGAAGATAGACAAGTATGCAAAGATGATCAAGTGTGTAAAGTTAGTTTACTGAGCATCAAAGGAACTGAATCAACACTTGCTAGGTGTAACTTTATCAGTTCATATTCTAGTTGTAAGCCATTTCTCTATTGTATCTTTGTAGGCAGTGAGCCTCCCATTTTGGACAGCGAGTCTTAGTGGTGAGCCACCCATTGGAATATCTTATAACTGGTTATATTATATTGTGATCTAATCCTCACCGTGGTTTTTCGCATTTTGGGTTTTCCACGTAAAAATCCTGGTGTTCATGTGTTGTGTGCTTTTATGTCTTGCTAATGCTCTTGCTCATTTTTACTATTATATGCATTGGAGTATTTGGATGGTGTTTGTTCAATAAGTTTAAGAAGATACTAATTCACCCCCCTCTTAGTATCTTAGGTATTCAACAATTGGTATCAAATCCTGGTTCCTCCGAAGAAGCCCAACAACTTGAGGAAGATCTTGAAGATTGAACAAATGGATGATAGGGAAGATCTCTAGATAGCTCTTGAAGATCTTGACAAGGCTGAAAATGAAAATAGAGATTTGAAAGAAAATATTGATGAGGTAAATGAATGCATCAAGAAATTGAAAGAGCAATTGAAGAAATTCAAAGAAAGACATAGAGAACTAGTGAGCAATTAAAACAAGAAAACAAAGAGATCACCGAATTGAAGGTGCAAGTGGAGGAAAAGACGAGAATTGAAGATTGTCTGAATACAATGGTGCAAAGAAAGCTTGATGAATTCTCAAGGCTTGAACAAGAAGTGGTAAACCTAAAAGTAGATCAAAACAAGCTCCAACAAGCTCGATGAGTTGATTGTAGGACAAAAACCAACTAAAGAAAAGGGTGGTTTGGGAATGGAAGCAGGTGAAAGCTCAAAGGATATGCAGACCCCAAACATAGTGGACAATCAAAAGACTCGAGATAAAGGAAAACATACAAGAAATCTAAGAAGCTTTGCTAGAAGACCGCTTATCAAACAACCAAATGCTCAAAGGTACCCATCTTTCAATGGTGTTTGTTTTTCATGCAATAAATTTGGTCACAAGGAAACAAAGTGTAGAAGTAGAATAAACCAATATGCTAGATCCTTCTTCGGACAATGCTTTGCATGGAAGAAATTTGGACATAGAGCTAGTGAATGCAAAACTTAGATGATGAATTGGTTTAATGGAGGAAGAATGAATCAATCTTTTGTTGGATACTGCTATGCATTTAATAAGTTTGTACACAAAGCAAATCAGTGCAAATCAAGGGTTAATGGAGGTCAAACAAATCAGAAAAATGTTGTTTGCTACAATGCAACAAACCCAGACACATTTCAAAAGTATGTAGAAGTAAAGGAGGAAAGCAATATGATCCAGTAAAGAAGAATGAACCAGTAAAGACAATTGACAAGAATGAGGTTAAGAAAGAAATGAACAAGATATGGAAGAAGAAAGAAGAGCCAACAACATCAAATGTGTATGTGCTCTCATCCGGTGTAGACAATTCCTCTGGAAATTAGACCCAACATAGTCTTAGGAGGAGCATTAACATAAAATTGTTCAACCCCTTGGATATCTGGTTTGTCAGATGTTGACATGAAGATATGTTGTAAAGAAAAAAATAAAAAAAGCTTATGAAAAAGGAATCGGAAGAAAAGTTTTAGGCATGATCATTTGCAGAGCAAATTAGGATTTTTTAGTGCAGTGAAGAAGGTTTTTATCAGCTCTTTGAATTCCTACCACATTTAATGTGAATTAGGGAAGCTCATTGATCTATAAAGTGGATTTGTGAGATGTTTTGATCACTTTTGCATTTGAAGAAAGTGGAGAGAAATTTGGAGCAATCTTGAGGTGACTTGAAGAGTGAGTTGTGCAAACCCTAGTTCTAGTTCTCGTGAAAGAAAAAGGTATTTTACTCTTTTGTGCTATTTTGGGTTTGTGTGAATCTCCTTTTGAAATCATTAGAGCCTAGTTTGTAAAAATATGGCAACCCTTGTAGTTGTAAACGTGTCAGAAAGACCTAGACCTTCCTACAAGAAGTATTCCATGAAGGTATTCAAAGATGACCCTCTGGGTGCCTTCTCATCGATTCCTCATGGTGCCATGCCCACTGAAGACACTAGAATGTACATTCATGTTAAAAATGAGGATTCTAATCATAGAAAATTGATATATATGTGGCACAATGAGCTCATCAAGGATGGTTTCTTGATAAAACCAGAGTATGCAAATATTGTTGTGAAGAAGTTGGATTGGTGGAATTAGTTTTCTAACTTTAGCTCCACTATCAATGACAGGTATGTTAAACCTACTCTTAGCAGAATTCATGATAAGTTTTTGTGGACAGACAGACCTCACCTAATAACCAAAGAAGTGATTAAGGTAGTTACCAAACTCTATGATACTATATTGGTACCGATGTTGAAGTCTGTGAAAAATGAAGTGGTGATAGAACTCACCGGAGCAACATTTGATAGAAGGGATCTTGCAACAAAACCTATTACCAATCCTACTGTGAAGTATGCAGCTATAATGATCGGTCACAAGATCTACTTCACAAATAGGGAAAATTCCATCTCTACTACAACTATATACACTGGATATGACATGGCACCAAATGGCGCAGAATATGATCTATGTGAACTTCTCCAGCAACAATTGTTTGAAAATTTGAAGATGACAAGGGAAAAGAAATATGCATTTAAGTTTGGTTCCCTGATTGTTTGTTTGTTGTTCTATTTTCTTAGATGGCTTCCTAGAAGAGATGATGTGGTAATATGGGATACATCAAGACCTATTCCACATCAAATTTTTGATTATATGCACAACTTGGGTGATATGAAAAATCAAGACAATGCTTTGACAAAATTATTTGTTGTATTCAAAAGCAACATGAATGAATGTGAAAGGATTCCAAAGAAAATTGTTGAAAGTACAAGAATGACATCATATTTCATTTCTCCTTAGATGAGTGCATAATTGAGGTAGTTGAACCTTGGACTGTCTAGATTCAACCGTTGGGTTATGAAGTTACATCTCAGATGAAGCAAAAGGCTATGTGCAAGTTTTATTGAAAACACCAAAAGATTCTAGTGAACCAAGAGTGGGCACATATGAAGAAAAATATATGGAAGTTTGCATGGAGCATAGGAGGCATGTGATAAGAAATAATGTAGATCAAATGCTTAGAAACGTTGGCTTCACTAATGAACAAATTACACAAGGAAGAGCCATGGGAGAGTAGATGACTGAAGAATCATCAGGATTGAGGAGATCCGGCAGGACTACTCCTTCAAAACCAATTGCCGCTCTTGCATTAGTGAAGGTAGAGCCTAGTGCTCTTGGTAAAGGACAAGGATTGGCTCCCTTCAAACCTTCTACAAGATCTAGAAAAAGGAAAGAGACTCCTCCGGCGGTACCATTCAAGAGAGGTAAAAAGGAAAAGGAAACAAGGGAAAAGAACCTTAGTATCACCAAAGAGCAAGAAGAAGAGGAGGAAGACCTTGAAGCTAAATTGATAAGAAAGAAGAAAGGGAACATTCCCTCTAGTGAAGGTGCTTCACAGGAAGCAAGTCTTGGCACTAAAAGATATCTATATGTGTCATCCTCTGAAGAAGATGAAGAACAGGCTTTTGGTGTTCACATGCAAACAAAACCAGACTTGAAGAAGGCAAAGATGTTAGAAGAGACATCTCTAGACCAGGAAGAACAAAAACCCTCACCAATAAGACATGGTTCTCCTCTCAGATTAGAGGCATTGGTTAATAGCTTAGTTCATTTTGAAGATATGTTGCAGCCTACTATAGGAATTTATACTCAAGTAGGTAGAGAGGACACGAAAACATTAATTTTGGCTATTATCCAATATGTTATTACTTTGGAAGTTGGTTGGGAATATGTTAAGTCCAATGTACTTGAGAAATTGTGGGATTCCCTGATGAAAATAAGATCAAAGGCTGTTGAGTTGGAAGAAAAGATAAGAAATGAGGCATTTGAGAAAATTGGATCCTCTTTGAACACAAATGATTTGGAAACCTTGAAGAAGGTATGCTCAAAGATGTTTTAGATGAAGAAAAGGGTAAACACTTTGATGAAAAAAGACAAAAGGAAAATAAAGAAATAAAGAAAGAAACTGCAAAAGCCATTAGGGGCATGGCTAAGAAATATGGTATGTTTGGTGCACTCCCATTTGTTTCTGCACCTAAATCAGGAGAAGAGGATTCTATAGAGGTAAAAGAAAACATTCCTCAAGGAATAGGTGATACAAATATCCTTCCATAAATAGGTGTTACAAATGATCCTCTGAAGATAGAGAAATAGAATGAGGAAGAGGCCGAACCAGAGAAGCTTGATGTTGTCCCTCCAGAGCATGCTGAAGAAGAAAAAGATAAAGATGAAGGTGAAAGGAATGAATAAAAATGAGACAAAGATGAAAAATAAGAAGAAGAAAAAGTAGAGGAAGAAGAAAGAAATGGGGAATCTGCCAAGAAGAATGAAGAAGATCAAAGGTAGGTTGTGGATTCACAAAGGTCCTTTGAAGAATCCTCCTCTAGAAATGATGTATTAAAAGGCTTGTTATCCAAGCAAATTAGGTTCCAACCGGTAATTCCTCTAGAACTTCTACAACTCCCCATGGTTCAAGGTAGTGTGTATTTGGACAAGATTTCTCCCATTCACAAATTTGTTTTAGGGGATGCATTGCATGCATCTGAAAGAAAAGAAATTCTGGAAACACACCAAAAGGGGACAAAGCTTATTGATGATTCCCTCAAAACTTTGCAGGAGACCACCCTTGGTACATCAATAGATACATCTTTCACTCTGGTAGAGAATCTGAAACTTTTATTGGACTCCTTTAAGGAGTATACCTTTGGACTAGGTGAGAAGACAAGGCAAGAGGTTGAGGAGAAAATGATAGAGAAAAGGCTTTCAGAACTTCATGATAAGTGTGCTCTGCCACACACCAATGTGGAAAAGAGCCTGGAAGTTGTGCAAGATTGTGAGTCTAAAGAAAATATTGTATTTACTTACCACATAAAGTGGTCGGATGCCACACAAAGTATGAAATATCTTATGGACTCCATTGAGTCCCAGTAGACAGCTATTTCTAGTACATACAGTGCATCCAAAGACAGAGACAGGTCAACTTGGAATGCTATCACTACTCACAAAGAGAAATTTGTTATTCTACAGATGTAGAAGGAACAATCATCAGAAGATTTGGTCAGTTAGGTGAGCTTGTAAGAATGGAGTACACTCTGGTGACCAATGCTTTGGAAAATGTAGGAAATTTAGAAAAGATCAATCTGACCCCTTGCACTCTAGATGATGTAGAAGAATTCTTGATGGAATTAGAATCTTTGAATAGAATGTTGGTATCTACTAAGAAGAGTTGGGAGGATGGAAAGATAGCATGGCATGGTATTCTCAAGGAGCTTCAAGGCTTACCTTCCTTCGGGTAATGCTTTTTCAGTTTTCATATTTTTGGACCGCCCTTTGTCCTTGATGTCAAAGGGGGAGAGAAAAGGGAAGAGAAAAGGGGGGAGCGTGTTGCACATAGGAGGTTTGTAAATTCTTTTGGCACATGTTTCCATCAATGACAAAGGGGAAGATTTTTGGAAGCATGAAGAACATCTCATTATGCATCTTTTATGTTGTCATTAATGTCACCATGTTATATGAGTTGCAACTACATCACCATAAGTTTAAGTTTGATCCGGTATTCTAAACCGGTATGATAGTTATTATCCTCTGATATTTTGGCCTACAATCCTCTGATGATGAATATCATAACTCATAGTTTTGGGAAATGGTCTTTGGATGTTAGAAGCTTGTATATTCAAAATTTCATGTGCTCAAGTGCTCATATGGCGAGTTGGCATCATTTTGTGGTTGTATTTTGTTATTAGGTCTATCTCTAGCCGACCTAATGAATAGTTGATGTTATAATGAATTCATTTTGTGTTGCGAGTGTATTTTTGACCTATCTTAGGTCCATGCTGACATGTTGTAGCATACTAGACACTTGAATTATTTTTGGAAAAGTTTTGTAAAGCTTGAAGCCGACATTTAATCTTTTTGGTGAATAAGGGTTGCATCTAATTAGGCCGACCTAATTGATGCTTGTGGATGATTCAGA
This sequence comes from Sequoia sempervirens, assembly GCA_007258455.2. Taxonomy (NCBI): domain Eukaryota; kingdom Viridiplantae; phylum Streptophyta; class Pinopsida; order Cupressales; family Cupressaceae; genus Sequoia; species Sequoia sempervirens. Next base: position 379,099 of record VDFB02081017.1, on the reverse strand, counting down.
TATATATATATATATATATATATATATATATATATATATATATATATATATATATATATATATATATAAATTGGACAGTTTTTGAGATTGAATGTAAAATAGAAGAATGTGAAGATAGACAAGTATGCGAAGATGATGAAGTGTGTAAAGTAAGTTTACTGAGCATCAAAGGAATTGAATCAACACTTGTTAGGTGTAACTTTATTAGTTCATATTTTGGTTGTAAGCCATTTCTCTATTATATCTTTGTAGGTAGTGACCCTCCCATTTTGGATAGTGAGTCCTGGCGGTGAGCCATCCTTTGTAATATCTTATAACCAGTTATATTATATTGTGAGCTAATCCTCAATGTGGTTTTTTCCATTTTGGATTTTCCATGTAAAAATCTTGGTGTTCATGTGTTGTGTGCTTTTATGTTCCGCTAATGCTCTTGCTCATTTTTACTATTATATGCATTGGATTATTTGGATGGTGTTTGTTTGATAAGTTTAAGAAGATATTGATTCACCCCCCCTCTCAGTATCTTGGGTATTCAACAAAAAAGTTTCAAACACTCTTTTTACAATTAAACCTTCTTTAATATCCTTTGATGCCTCAATGATATCAGGATTATTTGTGTTTGGAACTAAGGCCCATATTACAAGGGCTTCCCATAGTTGGTTAAACCCTGATACTGATAATGCATTTTTATTCTTCATTTGGGGAGAAAATTTTCCATCCTATCTCCTGATGGTGTCAAAATCAATAGCTAAAGCAATAATCCATTTTGGGAGCAACAACAATCCACTATCTTCTACCATCTCCCTTCTTCAGGAGTAACATTCTTAGATTCAAAGTTCATTTCTACCCTCACCTTCTTAGCAACTTCATCATAATTTTCCCTAGGCACTCCTTGTACAAATTGCAGTCTTATGAGGTATTCTTCCCTCCTTTCTCTAAGGACAAAGTCAAACTAATGGAATTTTACAAATTCATCACTAGAGATGAATTTTGAACATGCCAATTCCCTCATATCATTTAGGTTATCCCTCCCCATAACTACATCTAATTAGAATCTTTTCTCAAGGATTCCAACAATAATTTGTCTTGAGGGAGAGGGCATATATTGTTGAACTTCATCTGTAGTGATGTGAACATCCTCACTCTCATCTTGATTGCAAGAATAATCAACCAATGATTATTTCTCTATTCTTATTATTTTCTATGGCTTCTCCATTGGGGGTGAATCCATATTCATTATCTAAGGAGGAGGAGGAGGAGTAGTCTATGGTGGGATTGATGGTACATTTAATCTAATAGCAGGCCATTGTGGCCTTTTGATAGAAGGATTAGGTCTAGGATTTTGTGTTGATTTTTCCTCAAGGGTTTGAGCTTTACCAAAAAATCTATCAAAGCTCCTCAAAATTTCCTCAATCTTGGTAATTGGATCATCAATTTCAAATAATGCTCCAAGATAATATTTATCTCTTTCTATTCTAGTAGCCTCATCCTTAATATATGTGGAAAATTTTATTCTTTTTCTTGTTGCCTTGTGCATCCTCGCAATTTCTTATGACATCCTCACTTTCATAAGTCTGGTGAGTAAAGGATAACCTTTTGATTCTTGTTCTGACCAAGTGTATGAATCCTTTAGGATCAAAGTTCTTGGCCTTGTCCTAATATAGGCCATAGTCAATGAGTATTTACTTTAGTCTGTATAGACCATCTCTGTTAGAGTAATCATGCATTAGCTGATAATTAATTACTCTTTAATTAAGTATTAGTCTAATTTATTCTCATGCACTTAAGCTAAACTTAGGAGTGCTTTTATGCTTTTAGGGTTTTTTCTCCTATATATCACTCAACTTTCATTGTAATTATCTCTCGAGCTTTCATATCTTTTTTATAGTCTCTTCCATTATGTATCTTTTTCTTGTTGAGGAATATTGCATATATTGTTTGTAGATCTCTTGTGTGGAAGGTGTCTTTGTTTGTTGTTTGATCCCATGGCTTGTGGTTTTGTGGTTTTTCACAATTCTAACATGGTATCAAAGGTCGTAATGTAGGGAAGAATGATCCTTTTTTTGACATGATTGACATAACAATTGACATGAAATCAGCAAAGGTAGTATTTGATATGAAATCAACAAAGGTAGTAATGTAAGGGAAGAATGATCCTTTTTTGTTTTCTTAAGTAAAAATTATTAGATTCATTTAATTACCACATAATCTCTATAAATTCCAATCTGAGTGGCACACAACTGGGCCACACGTGGGGGCCCTCAGGACATCCATATATTTTAATAAAAACAAAGCTATTGTAGAAATAGTAGTCCCCCTAATTGTGCTTGACTCCCAACTTTGTCCTTCTATCATTTGGCCTAAGGAAATCCAAAATTTCCTTATATAGTCTTGTCTCAAGCACACCTAGCTATGATAGGATTTCTCCTACAAAGTGGTTCTCAAAAATGACATAGCTAGAGTCACCATAATTCTTATCCCAAATGTGGGTCCAACATTGCATCAATAAGATATTTCCATTTCTATCTCTCATGTCAATGTGCACGGCCTTACTCCAATGGCCTTGTCTTTTATATAAAAAAAATATGACATAGGAGGGAATACCATCTGAAATTTATCTCCTTACCATCCTTCTTTATTTCCATGAGTTGCTTATGGATGCCCTTAGCTATGAAGCTAGCATAGTCAAAGTCACTATTGACCATGGGTTTTTGTATATCAAATTCCATGTACATGAAAGGAACCTGAATTTTAGGTTGTGCATCTTCTCCTAATACTTGGTATAGTGTGAAGTATGTCTTGGTGAAATATTCCTTGAAGGAATTGACATCAAAAGACTCAAATTCAATGTCAGGATCCTTACTAACATCCCATTGAAACCCTTCTTTTTGAACCTAGGGAGCCATCACACTTTGAAGTTGTTTTTATCTTGTTGGTACTTATATCTAAAAGAATTGAGATTTATAGTCTTATGTGTAGGAATACATAAATGAAAGAATTTAAAAATAGGCCTCTTGTCAATTTCAATCAATAAACTTCCATCTGATGCCCTAATCACCCTGACATTTTTATCATATGCGGAAGCAACCTATCTAATGATTTCGACATTTATAAAGATATTTGAGACAACCAATTTTCCTAAATAATAAGCCCAAACATTAGAGATAGGTGCATGGCGGTTCCTTTTCCCATACCAGTGTATAAATAAGTCCCACCGAGTAATTTTGTCATCTTGGTCTTTTAGTTCAACATTTTTTCATTCCTTGGCTTTGTCTATCAATCCACCTACTGAACTAGGGCCATGAGAAAAAAACTAGTTATTTTGAGGAGCTTGATAGTTGGGCTAGAATATCCTCCTCAAAGGGTCTTTTAGACGTGTAGGGTTGTGCACTTGATTGAATCATAGTTTCAAATGATTTTAAATATGAAATTGTATGTAAACTATTTTAAGATTCCATAAATCCTTATATATAAATAACCACACAAAAAAAAATTCTCAAGCATCAAAACCTTCATAAGAGTGATTTTTTTCCAAAGAAGGAATTCTTGTTTTTTTATTCTTCGGTGCTTAGGTTGATGCGGAATAAGTAAGCCTCTATATATTTTTCTAATATGATAGATATTCAAGTGATAAGATGACCACTTACATTGCATCAACATATTTATGAAGGAAATTAACTCAAAAATTCAAACCGTCATCTATCACATCCATCATTACTCCTCGTTCATGTGAGAGTATTTCATTTATCTACCCATTTATCAACTTTGAATGTGGTTCATCCATCTAGAGGGAAAGTACAAATATCAATGGTGAATAAGGCCTTGGCTCACTTGGAAAATACACAACAATCTTTCCATCCAATAGAATTCATCTACGTTAGATTTCCACCACTCTGCCTTTCTATGGTTCCACAATTGAGGAAAGGATGTGTCATCATGGGCCTCCAGATACATAAAATCCCTTTATCCTCTAGCCTTTGTTAGAATTCTATGATATTGATGAAAGAAGAGAGGTTGGGTACATCCCAAAACCCTCTCAAAACCCCTCAACAAAAACCACAAATCACTCCTTAAAACTATGCAAGAATTTGTAAACAACTTAGAAAAATCAATTGAAACTTCAACACAATTTTCTTCATTGCTTTGGGAAACTTATTACAATAGATTTTCAGTATCAATGGACTGATGGAAAAAAACACAAGTCCATACAAACATTTGAAAATACATTCCCAACATGCTTAAACAATATCCAAAAACTACGTGCTTAAAATCTATGCAAATCTACAAAATGATCCTACAAATTCATAGTGAAACTCTATCATTGTGTCTTGGAAGATATCCAATCTTCATTGCTTCTCCAAAAAATTCATTGACCTACAAAAAACATGTCTTCTCAGGCTTCAAATACCCATTCCAAGCCTCTTCTTGTTTTTTTTCCTTCCCCCTCCAAAAATCTACTTCAAAACTCCTTTATTATTTCATAATTTCTTGATTCTCCACTTCCCTGTCAAAGAATTTATTTCATATGTTTAATTTTACCTTCCTCAACCAGGTATTCCATTTGTTGTAGCTGCATATTTAGAACCTCAAAAAAAATTAAAACAAAATAAATGTCCATTCCTAGTAGCCCACCAAAGATAAGAAAAACAATTTTAAATTCTTCCTTTTTTTGACTCTTGAAAAAGCAGAAGAATAAAAGCAAGTCTAGGTGCCCACTTCCACAACCCCTATTATTTAGGAATCATGCAAAGATTTTTTTAAAATTCCACATGTCAATCCCAACACCCTCATAATGGTTTTTAAATATTTAATAATTAAATGTTTTAAAATTGCTTTATTTTGCTTTTTCACCCACAAGGCAATTTGTCAAAGTTGCACAAGAAATTAATTGAAAAATTAATTTATTTGAAGATAAATATTTAGCCATCCTCAATATGTAATCAAGCCAAAATATGAAATTCCACCACTCCAAAATTAAGCAAAATAGATTGAAACAGTATTACCACTAGGCCATGGATGCTCCTGCATCAGACACCCAAGGTAATTTGAAATGTTTCATAAGTTAAGCTCATAAACATTTGTAAATGTTATGCTCATTTTGAATCCATTTCTCTACCTTATCTATCTTATCATTCCATCTCTTCTTTCCTTGAAATTTGATATCTCTTCCATGTTTTATTCTTCCCTTCCTCCTATTTCTTTTTGCATAGTTCATCTCCCACCAATATACACTACTATGTTATGAAAAATCATAAAATTTAGTTTCCTCTTTTTCAGTAAAATAATCAAATTCATTTATTACCTCCTCCTCTATTATTGCTGCAACAATTTGTTCATCATCAATCTTGATTCGGTCTTTGTGTTCTTCTTTTCCCATGTTTCCCAAAATATAGTTTTCAGCTGCAAACTCATTCTCTTCTGTATTCACATCAATGTTAGTAACATAATCAAAAGATTCATCTTTTTCATCTTGCAAAAAAATATGAGTCATACTAATCTCTGTATCAAATAAGAGGTCATCAACTGATGCAAAGGAAAGTTTACCAATCAACTCAACATTCACTTTTTCATCTTCTTCCTTACTTTCATCTGCAATTTCTTCATCTACCAATGCATTCTTTGTTGCACTTTCCTCTTCTACATCAATCTTATAATTTTTTATTAAATCAATTTCAACATCATTTCACAAAAATCAAATTTTACCTCTTCTTCCTTCTCAGCTACAACCATCTCCTCCATCCCCTTATCACATTCATCAGTCACTTTCCCTTCAAAGAAGATATTTATCTTCCTTATCTCCTCTTTGAGTAGGAGATCTTCTTCATCTTCACCAAATCCTTCATCAAATATAGGACCCACAAATTCCATCATATTAGCTTCTACTTCCTTGTTGACCTCATTTGCTGCAACTTCTTTCATCTCATCTTTCATGCCTTCCAAAAGAAATGTCTCCTCAGCTTCAGATTCAAAAACTTCTTCCCACTCATCTTCTTCTTCTATAGTTTCACATGTATGACACTTTGCTTCATCTTTTGTCTTCCCTGCATTCAAAATATTATTAGAGTGATAAATAAAGTTACCATTACCTCTTATCCTTGTCCAATCTGCTTTCAAATCTTCTACTTCTTGCTTCAACTCCTCAAATTCTCTCACCTTGTCCATCCTCGGTCTTTCCTTGAGTTCCTCAAGTCTAAGAACTGTCAAAATCCATCTAATAATAACAGTCCTTTTCTCATTCTCTTTTCCATACTCAAGGATTCACAAAGCCTCAATAACATAATTTTTCAAAACCCTCTAAGTTGCATATACACATGCAACAAATCTCTCACACAATCCAACCCTCAGGTCTTGGTGCAAATTGCCTCACATTCGGCGGTCTATCTGCACACTCAAGAACTCCCACTCTAATACCACTGATGAAAGAAGAGAGGTTGGGAACATCCCAAAACCCTCTCAAAACCCCTCAACAAAAACCACAAATCACTCCTTAAAACTATGCAATAATTTGTAAACAACTTAGGAAAATCAATTGAAACTTCAACACAATTTTCTTCATTTCTTTGGGAATCTGATTACAATAGATTTTCAATCTTAATGGACTGATGGACAGAAATGCATGTCCATAAAATAATCTGAAAATATATTCCCAACATGCTCAAAAAATATCCAAAAACTATGTGCTTAAAAGCTATGCAAATCTAGAGGGGGGTTGAAGGAGGATGGCATTTGCGTGCTCTGCAAGCCGAGCTAGGGAAATCGTGCCCTAGCTCATTCTCTGTGTGTTGCTCGCTTCTGCGTTGTGGGGGGGGGGTTTTTTGAAGCTATCGGGGCTGTGGTGGTGGGGTTTTTTTCTTTTCTGGAGGCCTTCTTGCTACTGTTTGGGTGGCTTGTGGGTGGAAGGGTTTTGATCCTGCCCTTGGGGTCTTTTCTTTTTTCCATTTCTTGCTAAAGTGTCCTGGGGGTTTGCATGCCTGCTGGGGATCTTGTTTTTTGCTATGCCGGGTGGGGAAACATCTGGGGTTAGCCCCAAATTGGATTTCCGTTCAGCATTTGGTTCGAAGCCTTCGGCGCATGGAGTGAATGTTTTTGATAATACGCTGTTTTCTTCAGAGATGGAGATGAATGATCTAGGATCGGTTAATGGTTCCCGAATTACGAAGATTAATGGGTGTTTGGAAAGATGCAAAGAGCGACCGAAGCTGATTATCCCGATGGAAATGCTTGCAGATGATATTGAATACTATTCAAGGCACTCTTTTTATTGCAAGTTCATGGGTTTGAGAGTCTCGCTGCATTTTTTGGAATCCTGGGCTCAACGGACTTGGATGCCGGAGGGGGAGATGGAGATTAGGCTCCTTGCGAACAACTTTTTTATGGTCTCTTTTGATTGCATGGCAGATCGGAATAAGGTCTTCGAGGGTGGCCCCTATTTTTATAACCAGGTGGGTTTGTTTATCAAGCCATGGCATGCTGGCTTCAACCCGACTGAGGCAATACCGAGTCGGATTCCAGTTTGGGTTCGGTTGCCGTGGTTTCCAGTTGAGTGTTGGCGGGATGACGTGTTGCATTTGGTGGCTTCAATGCTCGGTAAACCTATTGGGTCTTCACAACAGACGCAGTACAAAAAGGTAATGACTTTTGCTCGTATCTGTGTAGAAATTGATTTAAGCAAGCCACTACCAGATTCTGTTGAAGTGAGTGCTGGATCATATACTTGGGTTCAACAGCTAGATTACGAAACCCTACCTTTTCGGTGTCGTCTTTGTCATGAATATGGTCACTTGCAGCGTAGGTGCCCTAGGGCTAAGCCTGTGGGGCCCCAACCTTCTCAGCCTTCTCGTAATCCTCCTAGGACTGATAATGGTAAGGAGCCTATTCCGGGTGATGGTAATGGAGATGATGGTTATGTCCCTGTTAAGGCTCGCAATAGGAATCGGGGCCAGAAGCGGACCTTGGGGAGAGGCAGGATGATGAAACTTTTAATAGGTTTGAGGTGCTGGATGATCTCAGCCAGGAGGAAGTGAATCCGGGGTTGCTGAACTTGGATCAGGGAACTTTGGGTACAGGACAGGATGGGCCACCATTGGAGGCCATGCAGGATGTGCAGGAGATTGGGGTTGGGCAGATGGATACGATCAACAATTGATTGTCCAGACTGAACAAGAATCTTCTATTGGAGCTTCGAAGAGTGGTGGAGGTGGCTCCCCATTGCCCCTGAAAGGTGGCAAGGATGTGGGGAAGAGCTCTTTGGCCTCCTCTCGTTTAGGTATTCAGCAAAATGAACTGAAGAAAGGGGTTGGTGACAGGACTTCCAAGCTGGGAAGGAAAAAGGATATGGAGAAGATTAAATTAACTGGGGAAACTTTGGTGGAGTCAGGGTCAGTCAAGACTCTTGATTCACATTTTTCATGCCCCCAGAAATGATTGTTCTCTCATGGAATGTAAGGGGCTTGAACAGTGGCCCTCGACAAAAAGCTGTTCGTGATTTGGTTAGGAATCATTCTCCGGATGTTCTTTTTCTTCAGGAGACTAAATTATCTGTAGATAATATGTTGGCCATGGCTCCTAAGCTGTGGAAATATGGTGAATGCCAGTGTGTGGGGGCTCTTGGTGCTTCTGGAGGGGTGGCTTGCTTTTGGAACCCTCGGAAGATTTTCCCCCTATGGTGGATGTCCTCTAGATCCTCTATATCCCTTGTCGCCTCTTGGTATGAGACTGGTGAGTGTATTCTCCTCTCTAATGTGTATGCTCCTGTTGAGTTTCTGGGTAAACAACTTCTATGGTCCCATCTTCGTTTTGTTCGTAGCTTAGCTCCTTACCATCCGTGGGTTATGGTTGGCGATTTTAATGCTATTGTGGAATTGTCTGAGAAAAGAGGTGGAATTCCTAGGTTGGAGCCTTCTGCTCTGTTATTCAGAGATAGCATTTCTAAATTAAATCTTATTGATGTTCTACTTAGTAATGGTCGCTTCACTTGGAATAATAGGAGAATTGGTGAGAGTTGTGTTGCTGAGAGGCTAGATCGTTTCTTGGTTTCCTGTTATTGGGTTGGAAACTTATGGTCCACTCGATCTGAAATTCTTGATTGGAGAGGTTCTGATCATTGGCCTATTAAGCTTAGTATTATCTCTGCACGGGGGCCTCGGTCTCCCTCATTCAAGTTCCAGCTTATGTGGTTACGGGATCCCACTCTTCATGATTATGTGGCTGAGTGGTGGCGGATTGGTAGACCAACTTTTGGTACGGCAATGTACACATTCTCCAAGCTTCTTCAGTTTGTCAAATATCAGCTTAAAAGGTGGAATCGGCGATGTTTTGGTAATATCTTTCATGCTAAGGTTGCCGCACAGGAGGAGTTGAATAATATTACGCGGTTGATTCGTGAGAATGGGGCCTCTGAGGATCTTCTAAGGGAGGAGGCTAAGACTTTGAAAGTGGTTGAGGAATTTGAATTGCGGGAAGAAATCTATTGGAAGCAAAAGGCCCGAGTTGAATGGTTACAGGAAGGTGATAAAAACACCGCCTTCTTCTTCAATTTTGTGAAGGATAGGAGGCATGGTAATTCCATTCCTTTTCTGGTGAATGATAGGGGTGAACATCTTGCCTCGTTTCAAGAAATCTCTGCTGAGGCATCTCAATATTTTGCTACTTTATTTAGGGAGGATTCACAAGGGGGCTCTGTTGAGGAAGCACAGGTTCTTTCTTGTATTCCTCAGTTGGTCTCTAGGGAGGCGAATGAGTATTTGATGAAAGATATCTCTCTTGATGAGCTGGAGGGGATTGTGTTTCAGATGAAGAAGGGTAAAGCTCCTGGTCCCGATGGTTTCCCGATTGAATTTTTTCAGGAATTCTGGGATATCATAAAGTTGGATCTTCTGGCTGTTGTCCTTGAGTCCCAAAGGAATAAACAGATGCTTCATGCTCTGAACTCCACCTTCCTTGCTCTCATACCCAAGTGTGAAGGGGCTGATAGGTTATCTCAGTTCCGGCCTATCTCTCTTTGCAATGTGGCTTATAAAATCATCTCAAAGTTATTGGCTGAGAGACTGAAGAAGTGGCTTAAAGTGTTGATTTCGGAGGAACAGAGTGGATTTGTGGCAGGTCGGCAGATTCTTGATGGGGTTGTCATTGCTACGGAGACCATCCACTCCATGGACAACTCCCATGAGAAGGCTATGTTCATTAAGCTGGATATGGCTAAGGCTTATGACAGGGTTAGATGGTCTTTTTTGCAGAAGATCCTTGTTGCTTTTGGTTTTGGTGAGGAGTGGATCCAATGGGTCATGAGCTGTGTCACATCTGTTTCCTTCTCAGTTTTGATAAATGGAGATCATTCTGAACTTTTTGGTGCCTCTAGGGGTTTGCGCCAAGGGGATCCTCTTTCTCCGTATCTTTTTCTGCTTCTTGTGGAAGGCCTTGGTCGTTTGTTGAAAAGAAGGGTGGAGCTTGGCATCATTCAAGGTTGGCGATGGGGTGGAGACTTGCCTCCGCAATCTCATTTGCAGTTTGTTGATGATACTGCCCTGATGGGGATGGCTACTGTTAGGGAAGCTACTAACTTGAGGCAGGTGTTGGACATATATCTTGTTGCTTCAGGACAATTGATTAATGAGGAGAAGTCTTCCATATTCTTCTTCAACACGCCGAGCCCCATACAGAGAAGAATTGCTAATATCTTAAGGTTTCAGATAGGGGTTCTCCCTTTGACTTATCTGGGTTTCCCAATTTCTGTTCGCCATCTTCCCAAGGGTTCTTGGCAGAATATTATTGATAAGCTCCATGCAAAAGTTAATCATTGGACCCACAGATGGTTGTCTTTTGCGGGGCGGGTTCAGCTTCTCAAGTCGGTGGTGCAGGCTCTCCCTACCTACAGATGTATGCTTCAGGTGGCTCCGATGGGTTTTCTGAGGGAGTTGGATTCTCTTGAAAGGCAGTTCTTATGGGCGGGTAGTTTGGCTTCTTCCAAGTGGAGCCTGGTTAGGTGGGATGTTGTGTGCAGCCCAAAGCAATTTGGTGGTCTTGGTCTTCGACAGTCTGTGTTATCTGGAGTGGCTGTGGCTGCTAAGCTATTTTGGAGATGGTGTGCCGAATAGGATCAGCCGTGGGCCAGGATATTATCTCATAAGTATTTCCCGGGGATTCCACGGCAGGATCTTCCTCGTTACCCTCTTGAGGGGAAAGGTTCAATGATTTGGAATACTCTTCAGAAGGGTGCAAAGCTTATTAAGGAAGGTTTATTTTGGATCTGTAGACGAGGAACTGAAGCTCTCTTCTGGTCGGATTCTTGGGATGGATTCCCTCCACTTACTTCTCAGTTCCCCAATCTACTTCCTTTGTGCCAAAGATTTCTCGAGGCTGGCTGGGCTAGGGTGAGTGACTTCAAGTCTGTTGCTTCTTTTGGTCAGTTGGAGGTAGCTCATTGGAAGGATCCCGCAGAGTGGCCAGATTTGGGACTTGCGGAAGAAAGTGTTGAGCTTCACAAGATTCTTCATAGTAGGAGTTGTAGTTCTCTTCTGGAAGAAGATATTCTTGCTTGGACCCATAATCCTAAGGGGGTTTACTCTGTTGCTTCTGGTTATCAGGTGTTATTGGCTCAGAAGCTAACTGGGGCAGAGGTTCATTGGTGGAAAAGGGTGTGGAATAAACTCTCGTGGCCTAAATGCAACTGCTTTGTTTGGACTTTGGCTTGGAATAGGTGCTTGACCTGGGATAACATTCGTAAACGGGGATTTCAAGGACCTTCAATTTGTGTTTTGTGTGGGGGAGCGGAAGAGGATTCTTCACATTTGTTCTTTCGGTGCCCCTTTGTTGTGCAACTTTGGCATTGGTGGTGGGAGGTGTGGAAGCTTCCCTGTATTCATGCGTGCTCTTTGGTTGAATTCTGGGATAGTATGGGAAGACCTCCTTCTATGGCTTCCTTTTTGCAGGAAGTTTGGTTCGTGGGCCCTACCTTTCTGCTTTGGCAGATTTGGTTGGAGCGGAACCGCAAATTTTTCGTGATCAGAAGTTGGTGGGTCGGCAAGTTTGGATGTGTATGCTTGGAATGGTGCAGGAGTCTGTTTTAGCTAAATGTGATGTGGTTTTCCCCTTGGAGAGAGGTGATGCTGAGTTGGTGGCCAGACTAGGTCTTCAAGAAATTCATTCATCTTTTGTCAGTTCTAGGAACTGTAGGCATGGGAAAAAGAGGGTCCAATGGGTTGGAAGGTGGTTACCTCCTCCCAATGGATTTTTAAAGATCAATACTGATGGTTCTTCTAGGGGAAATCCTGGGCCTGCTGGAATTGGTGGGGTTGGCAGGGACTCAGCTGGTTCGGTGATTTTTCTATTCTCTATACATGAGGGGGTGAAGACTGTTAACTTCATGGAGGGTCTAGCAATTCTTCATGCTATGGAGAGGGCCCTTGCTTTGGGATGGAGAAAGGTTATATGTGAAGCTGATTCACAGATTTTGATTAATCTCTTGAATGAGCGAAAGATATCTGATATAAATTGGCAGTTGGCTTCGGTGGTTCAACGGATTCTTCAAGTTAGTTCTCAGATGGAGGAGGCATCCTTTGTTCACATCCCAAGGGAGTGGAATCGCGCTGCTGACTGCTTGGCCAAATGGGCCTCTGAGCAAGATAGTGGTTGGAAGGTTGAGGATTGGGATCAAGTTAACCCTGAGCTGCATCTGGATTTAGACCGGTTCTTGGAAGAGGATAGGAGGATACATGGGGATAGTTGATTTTGTTTTATGTTGTGGGGTTTTCTCCTTGTTTTCTGGGACTGGGTCTCGTGGTTATTATTGTAATGCTCTCTTCTGATTTCTAATAAAGTTTTTACCCCTTTGTTTTAAAAAAAAAAAGCTATGCAAATCTACAAAATGATCCTGCAAATTCATAGTGAAACTCTATCACTGTGTCTTGGAAGATATCCAATCTTCATTGCTGCTCCAAAAACTTCATCTACCTGCAAAAAATATGTCTTCTCAGACTTAAAATACCCATTCCAAGCCTCTTCTTGGTTTTTTTCCTTCCCCCTCCAAAAATCTACTTCAAAACTCTTTTATTATTTCATAATTTCCTGATTCTCCACCTCCTTGTCAAGGAATTTATTTCATATGCTTAATTTTACCTTACTCAACCAGGTACACAATTTGTTGTAGCTTCATATTTAGAACCTCAAAAAAAATTAAAACAAAATAAATGTCCATTCCCATCAGCCCACCAAATATAGGAAAAGCAGTTTTAAATTTTTCCTTTTTTGACTCCTAAAAAAGCAGAAGAATAAAAGAAAGTCTGGGTGCCCATTTCAACAACCCCTATTATTTAGGAATCATGCACAAATTTTTTTAAAACCCCACATCTCAATCCCAATTCCCCCATAATTTTTTTCAAATATTTAACAATTAAATGTTTTGAAATTGCTTTATTTTGTTTTTTCACCCACAAGGCAATTTGTCAAAGTTGCACAAGAAATTAATTGAAAAATTAATTTATTTGAAGACAAATATTTTAGCCATCCTCAACATGTAATCCAAGCCAAAAAAATTAAATACCATCACTCCAAAATTTCCACTCCAAAATTAAGCAAAATAGATTGAACAAGATTACCACTAGGCCATGGATGCTCTTGCATCAGATATTCATAGGTATCACCCTCCAAGAGACTCTTCACACTTTGGAATTTATCTCTTCTTGTGAAACTTGTCTCTTTTTTGTGGTTCTGTAAACCTTTCTTCAATCATTAGGATTCACGTTGCAGAAACACATAAAGAAGTGGGGACCACTTCTCTTTGAGAAACTTAAGTGATCATAATTTAACATGTGCAAAATTTTAATCACTTAAGATGAGCAACTAGGTCAAGAGGGGTAAGGTAAGGAATACAAGATACAATTAAATCACTAACCAGGTCAACTAGGTAATGAGGTAAGTTGGGACAGTAAAATGCATGGGGTCGATACATAGTAAACATAACATAAGCCAAGGGCAACCCTTGTAATCAGTCAACAGTAAAATACAACGAAAGTGCAAGGGGTTAGGAAGAATTGAGAGTCTAAGGAAAAGAAAAAGGTTTAAAGAGCCTTCAATAATCTAATTTCACACCCCAACTCACACAATTGAGGAATTTCAAAATTTTAGGGGACTAGAAAAACCATGTAACTGTCAATTTTTATAAGTACCACCAGTGGCTTTAGTTGGGGATGTCTGTTTAGAAGAAATAGAGTGAGGATATAGGAAACTCTAGAGAACAATATCAAAACCTTAAAAACTAAAATGATGCCAAATAAAATTACATTATGGTACAATGTGCATGGATATTCCCTTCTCAAGAAAATTAGGGTTTTAGGAATTGTCCATGCACTGACAATTCCAACATTTCTTCATCCATGTTTTGCAAGAAATAGGAATTTTCTCCATGACTATTATAGATGACATAAGAAGCAATCTAGAGTGCCTCAAACTTACCATGATTTCCCTTATCTTGGAGTCTAGCATTCCACATTAGAACTAGATCTCCAATAGAAAATTTCCTATATGTTTCCCTTTTGTCAAATAGGTATTTGACCTACAATTTCCTTTTCAAATTGATGTTATGCTTTGTTCTCCTTGACTCATCCAATTCTATCAGTTGGTTGATTCTTCTCTTCAAGCTATCATCAATGTCATATTCATATTATTTAATGAACTTGTAGACTAGCAATAGGTTGTTTATTGGTATCCTAGCATCCAATCCATACACTAGTTCATAATGATATTTTTCTATGGCCTTCTTTATGGTTATCCTGCTAGCCCATAATGTTAGTTTCAATTTTAAGTCCCATGACCTTTTGTTCTTTTCCATCACTCTTTTCATGACCTTCATGAGCCTTTTATTACTAGACCCAACTCAAGTCCATTTCCCTGTGGGTGAGGTGGGGAAGAGTGTGATATAGTAATGCCATAACTATTGCAAAAAACTACAAACTCTTCTGATCTAAAACATATCGCATTGTCCATGATCAATTTTGTAGGAGTACCAAACCTTATCAAGATGTTATCCATAATAAAATTTATGAAAAAATTGATAGTTTCCTTTCTTGTATGGATTGATTAAACCTATTTTGTGAAGTAATATGTGGCTACCAGTATCCAACTATGACCATCACTAAATTTTTCATTAAACTCACCAATGAAGTCTATTCCCCATTGTTGAAAGGGAGCGTCTACACTTTGTGGCATGAGGGGTAAAGCACTATATTTTTTTTGGAAAACATCACACTTCTTTACCATTTTATGTGTGTCAACTATAAGGGAAGGCCACCAATATCTAGATCTCAATATCTTATGAGTAGTTGTCTTGGCCATGTAGTGACCTCCACACACACCACTGTGCATTTCTTCTAGAATTTTTGCAGCTTTCCCCTCATCAACACATTAAAAAACACCAACCTTGTCCCTCTAGTATAAGAAATATTGGATAATGACGTATTTTATTTCCTGTAACTTTAAGATTATTTTTTGGTTATTAGTCATGTGATCAAGGAAAGACATGTTTCTTAAATAATACAAAACATCCTTATACCAGGGGCAAGACAAAACTTCACACTCCTTTATAGGGATATCCCCCTCTATTTGATTTATTTGACTGGCCTCAAGATTGGACTTAGCCATTAACTTGGCTAAACCCTGCCCTTTGACAAGTGTAGTTGTTTGAATATCAATATTAAATTCTTGGATCTTGTTGATCCATCTACACCTTCCCCAGTGACTTCTTTATGAGTGAATATGTCTTTAACTCCTAAATTAGGTACATAAGCCACTATTTAAGCACCAACTAAATAAGGCCTAAAATATTTCACAACCTTTACAAGAGCATATGCTTGCTTCTCCATAATATCATACTTCAATTCCAATGCTTGAAGTGACTTTCTAATGAAAGCAATGGGTTGTTCATGACCCTCATCATTTTTTTGCAATAAAACAAAAAAAATAATGTGAAATGATGCAAAATAAAACAATTAAAAAGGTTTAGCAAATTCAAGTGAATTGAGCACTAGTTCCTCCTTGATAGATTTATTTATGTTATTAAATGCCTTGATAGGCTCAACCCCCCATACAACTGATTCTTATTTTCTTAACATCTTAGAGATGGATTTTGTTGTCTCAACAAAATTTGTGATAAATCTTCTAACAAAGCTGATCTAGCCAAAAAATGATTGAATTCCCTTCACTATTTTATGGATTGGGATCCTTTCAATCATTATAACCCTTTCTAGATCAATTTTAATCCACTCTTTTGAGACTATGTGGCCCAACAATTTTCATTTTGTGACCCCAAAAGTATATTTTTTAGGGTTCAATGAAATTCCATATTCTAAGGCCCTTATGAATATCTTTTCTAAATGCATACAATGCTCTTCCTCCTTCTTGGAATAAGTAATCAATTCATTCTGATATACCACCATGATATATCAATGAAATCTGAAAAAACCACATCCATGGATCTCAAAATGTATCTCCCACATTGGTCAACCAAATGGTATTATGATATAAACATATGCCCCCCATGGTGTGGTGAAGGAAGTTTAATACTACTTTGATTCCTTAACCTTTAATTGATTGTAACCTAAGAACTTATCCATCATGGATAAGAGTTCACATCCAGTAACTCTGTGCAACATTGCTTTCATATTTGGCAATGGGTAATTGTCTTTTAATGAGGATATGTTCATATTTCTGAAATCTACACATAGTCTAGGATATCTCCATTCTTTTTCCTTACATGCACTAGATTTGAAACCTAGGTGGAATGTTTGATAGGCTTCATGATCTCATCATCCTTAAGTTACATTGGTTCCTACTACATTTTAGGGGCCAGTGTAGGATTTATTGGCCTTTTCTTCTATCTAAAAGGCTTAGCATCTAGCTTTAAAAGGATTTCATGCTAAAACAACTTTTCTCTATAAGCCTTTAGGTCATCATATGAACAAGAAAAGCCATGTTTGTATTTCCTATGTAAGGAAATCAACATTTCTCAGATCTTGGGATTGAGCTTCTTTCCAATATAGACTTTCTTGGGTACATACTCAGTTCCCATATTTATCTCTTCTAGATCCTATTCATGTGTAGAGTTTTGTTTGATATTGCATTATCATAGTTGTCCAACACTCTTTCTAGGGACACCAACCCTTTTTGGATCTTATTAGTCTTGAGTTGAATCACCTTATTCACAAAAATGGTGCCCTTTCTATCAATCTTTTCAACAAAGTTTTGGAAATCAATTTCCTAGCTATGATACTCATCCACGCAATGTAGAAACTTTAATAAATCAAGTGTCATTATTCAATATCTACTAGTTATGAATGTTGTCAAGGATATAAGGTCTCACTTGGACTTCAACTCTTGAGAATCTATCAAAAGTTATGTCATTAGGTCTCAAGGAAATGTTGGCAAGAAGATCTACCATTGCATTTTTTGACTTCTCTATCCAATCAATAGAGAAAGCATCTTGCATTTTTTGAACTCTCTATCCTTTATCAATAGAGAAAGCATCAAACATTTCAATTGTATCACAAACAACAATCCTATATTGTTTTAGTCTTTTTTTTGACACATACTTAGCTCTGATTTGGGATACTACTAACTTAGAATCACCAAAAAGCCCAATCTCCTTAATCTAGTATTTGTTTGCCATATTCAATCCTAAAAATAAGGATTCATATTCAACAACATTATTTGTACATTAAAAATTTAGTGAGAATGAATACTTGTAGGATTTACCTTCGAATCCTTCTTTTGAATAGACCCCATCAAAATATATGGCCCAAAGCCATCCTTTTGAGCATGTTGTTTGACTTCTTCCCTTATTTGTGCATTTTCATCTTTTTTTGGTTCTACATATAAACTTTGAATTTTTCCATATCTTTGTCAATAAAATACACATTTTCCATTGGATAAACATCTTCAATAAGGTTTGGAGCTCTATTATCTCCTATTAGCTTGACTTGCTTGCCATTCATAGGTATGGTAGTATAAGAGATATTTGGTTTCATGATTTCTCCAACTATTTTTGTCCATCATCTTGATAGGAGTATTCCATACTAGGCTAGAATTTCAACAATAGTTACACCCAATGCATAATCCTTCTCAAGGAAAGCTGTTGATTTGAAAGGGACTTCCTTCACTATTACAATTACTAAAACTTCCCTTGAATCCATAGAAAAACATTTCACATATGTTTGACTCACTTGTAACCCTAGTTCTCTCATGATTTCCAAAGGCATGATGTTAGTGGATGCTCCTAAATCAATCATGCAATTTCTGATCAATTTATCACTTAATTGCAGGGTCACATAAAAGGTATCTACTTGATTGGGGGAAGTAATTAGGGTGATGCCTAGAAATACTTAAGGAAGCTCCATGTGAATCCCTTCAGGCTCAATTTTATTCACCTTCTCTTTTCCTTTACATCAGAGGAATTAGTTCCTCTCTTTTAATTACAAGAAACAGTTGTTCTAGTGATATGAGCAACTTATTTTTCTTTATGCTCTTCAATCCTCATCATTTCCAATAAAGGGATAAATATATTGGTTCATGACAAGGTTTGAGTCATATCCATAGTAGTGTATTTTGGGAGGTCATAACCTAGAATGAACTTTTCATTTACCTTTTCTTGTTTATTTTCAAGTCTTCTATCCTAAGTAGGTATAACTTCCTTCTTTTCTTGATCGTATTTTACCTTTTGATACTTGGCTTTAATCAGGGGAGACACAACCTGATTTTCAAGCTTCTTAATATATCATTCCCTTTAATGTCTTGGTTTCTTCCAAGAGTTTGTCCCTTTGTGCCATTGCTTCCTTCTTTTATGAATAGGCTACCAAGATTTCCCGATCATTGTTTATTATTTTGTTCCTTAGATAGTAGGTGCTTCTAGCTTGAGAAACAACTACAATAGTTAATGATCTAATCTCTTCATCTAAATTTCTTCTCAATTTGACCTCTAGCTCTAATTCCAAATTATTTACCTCAACATGGTATTCATTTTCATCATTAGAAAGCACCTGCTGATGGTAAGAATGATCTTGTTGTCTCTTATCCTAAACATCCATCTCAAAATACCCCTCATTAGAAGAAAAACCACCAAGTGTTGGGGTCATCTCAAACAACATATTTGTTCCTTGCTCTTCAATGTGTGAAATGTCACAATATTCATATGATTCATGGGCTTCCCCTGAATATTGAGCCACGTACCATGCACTACTAAGAAGAATGTGGCAACTGACAAGGATCACACCAAGGGGTGTCCTCTATAAAAATTGCATTATTTCTCTTTAGTGGATTAGAGGTTTCCTTATTTTGCACATTTGTCTTATTATTCTTGACAGGCCAACCATTATGCCAATTAGTGTTGTATGGTTGATCTAAGAGCTTTGGAATTTTCTCCTTCCTTTGATAATTAGGCTTATCATAAGATAAACCTTTGTCATTTCTAGAAACCTTATAATTGAGATCCTTCAAGGTGCTTATTAATTTTTCAAGTTTATCATCAAGGTTTTCCATTTTGTTATGATGTTAGGGTTTTGTAGGATCTTTACTTCATCTCGTTTGTTCACTTTTCCTGAGGCTTTCCTCTTGCTCTCAATATGAGTTGCAATCCTAAATGCTTCAATAAGAGAATAATAGTTTTTATCTCTTAATTCACAACCCATTTTAGGGTCATAAGCATTGTAGTATAGGACCAAACACATGAGCTCAAGGGGTTTCATATCATTTGGGATCTTGTTAAAAATTATATTAAACCTTGTATTGAATTTTGCAACAGATTCATTTAACCCATTTCTTATGCTTGTGAATTCATTAACATAAAACTTGAGATCAGTCTTAGTTCCATATTGTTCTTTGAATACCCTCTTGAATTCTTCCCAAGAAACAATGCTAGTATTAGGAAAATTTTGGTACCAATCTTTGGTTTCACCAGTTAATGAATGCATAAATAGTTTCATTCAACAACATCCTCATGTTCTACCTCAAATTCATCCAACAAGTTCAAAAATGTGCTAATATGTTCACCACTAACTACATTACTTCCTGAAAATATGGCAAGGCATTTCCTTACCTCATTAGGAACTTGATTAGGGTATCTAGGAATGCCCCCAAAATCAAGTTGTCTATATCTTTCCATCTTAAGGGGCCTTCTACATGGAAAATTTCCTACTCCCATATTTTGTTGACCATCGTGATTCAAAGGATGGTTATGTTGCACATGTGGTTGTTGTGGTGGGGGGCATATTGACCTCCTATGTTTGGTGTGGAATTATATTGCATTTGAGGACCTTCTTGATACTGTCCTTGGGTGTTTGGTACATAATTCATAAAGCCTAAATTTTGTAAGATTAGCTATTGTTGAGGCACCCCTCCCACTTAAGTATTTTTTTGCAAGTGTTGACTATATGTAGGATTTGTTTGAGGGCTTGTGGGAACCCAAGAATTCATAGGTATGGAACTAGGACCCAGGTTATTTTCTGAAGTAGAAGGATTTGTATTTCTTAATGAAACATTTCCCATATTTACAATGTTAGGCACAATTTTTTATACAACATTTGGCTAGGGATTAGCCCATGTATTCACATGAGAAGTATTCAAAGGAACAATGATTTTCTAGTTAGTTCCAGCTTGGTTTTGAGATGTAAATATGGAGGTTCCAGAAACATTTTGAGTAGCTCTCATACTGTCAAGACTTATCTTCATATCCTCCCTTCTTCTTGTAGCTTCCCTAATCTTTTCTTGTTCCAATCTATTCATTTCTAGTTGCATATCGTTAATCTCTTTTAACAACTCTTCTTCAGTTTGGACTATATTATTAGGGATAGGGGATTTTGAAATAGTTGGAGGGGATTCAATGGATATTAGAGGAGGAATTCCATTTGTGGACTATGGATTAACAATGTTTTAAAAGGAAAAGGTATGAGCCTTTGAATCTATAGGATTATTATGTTGAGCACACAAAATACTAAGAGGGGGGATGAATCAGTATCCACTAAAATTTATTAAACTTGAAAAATTTAAACATTCATTCAATGTATCAATTTAAACTTGTAGTAACTGAAAGGAACATAGAATACACACATCATATCAAAGAACACAAGAACATTAGATTTACGTGGAAAACTCAAAAAGAGAAAAACCACAATGAGGATTAGCTCACAATATATTATAACCAGTTATAAGATATTACAGAAAGGCTCACTTCTAGGTGGACTCACTATCTAGAGAATAGAGAATAGTGGAGATGGCCCACTTCCAGGAGGAAGGGTGGCTCACTGCCAAAGATTTGAACTGATACAATGCATCTACCATAAGCTAAAAATAGTTCCAATTATGGTCTGTAAACTGATCTAACACACTTCATTCTTTACTACTATCTTGAACTTTTCTATGTAACTCTTCACATCACATTTGCATCACACTTTGATCTTTTTTCAATTATCCACATACTCATACACACAACTCTCCTCTACAATATAAAAATCATCATACATTTATATGCATTACATTTGTAAACACTTACAACACCAATTAGGTCATCCTAATTAGATGACAACACAACAATCTTTTGGCTCAAGATCCAAATGTACACACTTCAAAAACATCTAACACTTCAAAATAGGTTGTTAGGGACCTATAATTACTCCCATAAGTCCAATCCAAACATCCTTTAATTTTGCACGACCTCAAAATTTTGAGGTTGACCCTATTAGTGAAGCAACAAGGATGTGAACCAACTATTCATCCACATATCAATACATGAACCTCCAAAGCATATGCCACTTGGGATCAACATACATCAAACATCTATAAACTCTCCCACATAACTACATAGAAAAACAATAGCGGTGGAATGCAGAGCATTCCGAACAAGTACACTACCACAATAACTTTTCCTTATTCAAAGTGATACTCTGTCAACTCCAACTTCAACTACATAGAGCTTAAAGATGTGAAACCTATTAGAATTTTGGTTTTCATTGATGAGATTGTTAGAAACATGAGCATGATCATATGATCATATACAGTCTTTTCATTGATGTCAAAATTATGGTTTGATGTCAACATTGAAGTTTACATTGAGGTATAGTTGATTGGTGAAGCATGAGTAAGTATGGTGATGGTAATCCATTATAAAAGTGCAATAATTATGATCCAATGTAGAATATATGTGTTAAATATTTGGCTAAGTCACATAATATAGTTTCTAGTGTAAAAAGTATCAATTTTTAGGTCCGCATTGCTCTACCTTGGATAATTTTGGTTTGTAGTTCTAAGGTAATTTTGGCATATATCAGAGGAATTTGAATCCAAATTTTCATGTCTTTATGTCCTCTAGTGTTGAAGATAATGATGAAAGTGCATCGGGTCTACCAGTGATGGTGTTACCAGTATAGAGTACATGTTTGGAATGCTCCACATTCCACCATGAAATAAGATTTGGTTATGCAGTTTTGTGGGAGTGCTTATAGGTGTAAAAAGAGTGTGTGGTCCAAGTGGCAAGTGTTTTTTTGGTTCACATGTTTTGTGAATGAATAGATGGTTCATATCACCAGTCTTTACTATCATGAGCCGACCTAAAGAGTTTGGGGTTATGCAAAGTTACAATATGAATTGAGCAAACTTCAGGGAGTAATTATAGGTCTTTTCCAACCTATTTTGATGTGTTGCAGATTTTGAGGTATGTGTGGTTGGATCTTGAGCCAACAAGATGATGTATTGCATGTTTCATCTAATTAGGATGACCTAATTGATGTTATAGTTTTTTTTGAATGTAATGCATATAAATGTAAAATAAATTTTAATGTTGATGTGAGTATATGAGTATGAAGTGTGTTGATTCAATATTTTGAGCTCCAGTGGAACTGTATCACCTGCATATTGTAGATTCATTATTAGAAGTTCAAATATTGGTAGTGAGCCACCCATATTTTCTATTTCTCTCTTATTCTATGGATAGTGAGTCCTTCGAATAGTGAGTCAACCTAGCAATGAGCCTTTATGTAATATGTTGTAATCGTTTATAATATATTGTGAGTTGATCCTCACCATGGAATTTACCCACGTAAATCTGGTGTTATTGTGTTATGTGATATGATGCATACTTTAATTGTTTATTTCATTGTTGTGATTTAGATGAATTGAATTGAATACATGTTTAAGTGGTTTTAAAGAATATTGATTCTCCCTCATCTTAGTATTTTGAGTGTTTAACAATTGGTATTAGAGCTTGGTTCCTTGGAAGAAGCTTAACCGCTTGAGGAAGATCTTGGAGGTTGAACACATGGCTACTAGGAGATATCCTACTCCTCCAGAATAAATTCCTATGGTAGGATTCACTAAAGAAGATTGCATGGTTGATATGAATGAATAACTCAGATTAGCCCTTGAAGATCTACAAAGAACTAAAATTGAGAACATAGATATGAAAGAAAATGTCAAGGGAGGGAGTAGATGAATGCATTAGGAAATTGAGGGAGCAGATCAAGAAGTTCAAAGAAAGGAATAAGGAGGTTAATGAGTAGTTGAGGAAATCAAATGATACAATCACCAGTCTAAAAGTATAATTTGAAGAAGGAAAAAGAGTTGAAGAATTCCTGAATGAAAAATTGAAAAGAAAATATGCATAATGTGCAAGACTTGAAGAAGAGGTTGTGAATTTGAGATCAGATCTAGAGAAAGAAAAGAATCGTGAAGAAAAATTCAAGAAGATCTCTACAATACTTGATGAAATTATTGTAAATCAGAAGGCTTATAAAGACAAAGGAGAATTAGGGTTTGAAAAAGGAGAAAGCTCAAAGGAAGATCAAACACCAAGTATTAAAAAGAAGAAAAATGAACAAAAGAAGATGGAGGACAAGAAGAACAATGGTAAGTAGGTCTAGAATCAAAGGAAAGACTTCAAAATACCACCTGTTAGACAATAAAATGCACAAAGGTATGTATATTTTAATGGTTACTGCTATTCTTGCAATAAATTTGGACATAGTGTTAAAGAATATAGAAGCACAATGAATTATAATGTTCAATATTTTCTCGATCAATGCTTTACATGTAATAGATTTGGTCATAAGGCTAGTGAATTCAAAAATCAGATAGCGAATAGTTACAATAATGGTAGGAGGTTTCAATATTTCAATGGCTATTTTTATGCTTGCAATAGATTTGGGAATAAGGATAATGTATGTAGATCTAGAATTGGTGGAAGTAAGCTTGTTCAAAATGTTGTCATATGTTACAAATGTAATAAACCTGGTCATATAGCCAAATTTTACAGAAGAAAGAATGTGAAGGTTGATCAGGTAAAGAAGAATGATCTAGTGAATACGCTTGATCCTATAGAGATGAAGAAAGGTATGAACAAGATCTAGAAAAAGAAATAGGAGAATGAGGTTAAGACTAAGTCTATGCTACCCTCTAGTGTAGATGTTTCCTCTAGAAACTAAATGAATAGCTTTCGCTCAAGGGGAGTTTCAATAGAAAATCATTAAGCCCCTACCAAAGATATGGTGTTGATGCCTTTAGAACATTGATATAAGGTGTAGGTTGAAATTTTGGTGAAAACACCAGTGGAAAATCTTTCCTTACGAATATTTTATGGAGAGTTCAAAGGTGACTGTGTCATTACAGTTAGGGTTCATCAACTTTTTGACCTAACTTCAAATTAATGCAATTAATGTGATTTAGGTAATTCAAAAGTTTTTTATAAGTTATTTCACTTATGAAAAAGATCATTTGTATTCAAGTGTTTGAAGATTGAAGAGTGGAGAAGAGATGATTTGAAGTGATTTAGAATTTGTGCATGAAAAACCTAGCCAAAAAATATCTAAAGGTATTTATATGTTTTCACCTTTCCCTAGTTTCAAAATCATTTTAAATTTTTGCAAGATGTATACCCCACAAGTAGTTAAGATTGTGATCAACTTCGACCTAAATTCAAGAAGCATCCCGTTAAATCAAAAGTGACAAATTTGGAAGGTACATTTTCACATGTTTCTTATGGGTTTATGCATACTAAGGATACAAGGATGTATATTCATGCAAAATTGGAAGAATACAATCACACTTGAAGTTGGGAGAATTTTGGGTAAATGAGCTCATTGGTGACGAGTTCAAGTTGAAATCCAAATATAGAAGTTTGACGGAGAAGAAACTTGATGTTTGGAATTAATTCCCTCATTTTTCTATGTGGATGAATGGGTGAGATATGCATTGAGAAAAATTCATGACAAATTCATCTAGTTAGACCTACCACACATGATTAACAAAGAAACCATTAAGGTTGTGATAGGGTTGTGTTCTGAAGGACCAATTTCAACACTCAAATTTGTGAAAAATAAAGTGGTGATGAATTTAATGGGTGAAAAATATGACAAGAGAACCTTGACAGTTAAGGACATTAAAGATCTGATAGTTAAGTATGCCTACATGATGATTAGATGCAAAATTTTCTTCACAAACATAAAGAATTTAGTTTCTTCTACTACAATCAATACAACATATGTGATGGTGAAGAAAGGAATGGATTATGACCTATGTGAATTGCTAAGGATATAGTTGTTAGAAAACTTGTAGAAGACTAAGGACTCCTTGTACCCCTTCAAGTATGGTACCTTGATTATATGCTTATTATTTTACTTTCTCAGAGAAATGTCTTGTGTAAGAAATGTGGTGTGGTTAGAAAATGTGCCTATAGATAGACAAATCAGAGATCACATGTTGAGATATTTGGACTCAACATAAGAAAATGAAGCCTTGTGGGGGATCTTCAAATCATTCCAATCCAAAATGCAAGAAAGCGAAAGAATACCTAAGAGTGTGGTTGAAAAGTATAAGAATGATATCATTTTTATGGTAACCAAATATTGTTGTATGATGGAAGTTATGGAACCAAGGACAGTATGGGTTCTTGAAATGGGATATGAGGTATAAGAGAGTGTGATCATAGGTCTTTCTAATCACATGTTGAGCAAGCCATGAGATCCAAAAGAAGAGAGATATGGGAGATATGAGGAGAAATCCAATGTTGTGCATATGCAGCACAAATTAAATGAGATTAAGAGGAATATAGAGAAGATGAAGGAATAAGTTATGGAAATGATGGGCTTGCCAAAAAGAATTGTGGAAGAAGCCAAGAATATATCCAAAAACCCAATTGGTACCCCAAGCACAAGAAGGTCTACTAGGATCTCTACCCCCTCTCTGATTGTTGTTAATTCCTTCAGGACTAAACCTATAGTTGATTTGGAAAGAAAAGAATCCTCCAATGCCCCTACAAAACAATGAAGTGTTCTACAGAAGAGAAGAAAAGAGAAGGAAAAAAGAGAGAATGTGAGTGTGAAAGTAGATTAACAGGAGGAAGAACAATAAGAACTATAGTTGGTCTGGAAGAGAAAAACTAGTGTCTATCAAGTAGAGACAAGTGTGAAGAAAGAAAAATTTGACATTGTGGACACTAACAATGAGGTAGAAGTGGAAAATGAAAAACAAGAGTTCATGATTCATTTGAGGGAGAAGTCTGAAAAATAAAGAAAATCACCCAAAGGCAAAGAAAAGAAGAAGGATAATTCCCCTTTGGTAAGGAAACATAGTCCTTTGAAATTAGATGCACTATTTAATGGCACAGTTGAGAATGAGATGTTGAATAGATTGTTGCATTATATCCCATTGCAAATGACACTGATAAGTTAACAATAGAATAAGAAATAGTTAGGTATATATAACATTTGATGTCAACATAAAGAATATAAAAAAGCCATTGCTTGAAGATATGAGAGGTGTATTATATGCAAGAAGATAGGAAGCAATTGATGAAGATGCTAGAATGAGAAAATTTTCCTTGGAGAAGGTCAGTGATCCTCTCACAAATGAGGATAGAGATAAATTAGCTCAATTGTATAACAAAAATTTCAATACTACCACCCTAATGAGTAGGGACAAAGAGGACATTGAAAGATTAAGAAATGAAATAGTGGAAAAGGTTTCCAATTTGGCAAAGGAGTTAGGAATGTCTCCAAACAACAAAGAATAATTACAACATGATGTATCTATCCTAGAAGTGAATGAAGTAGAAGATATGCACAACATAAGCATGCTCAAGAACAAGAGCATGTACGCAAAGAAGAAAATATGCAAGAAAATGCCATTGATGATACTCCCCTCCAATAGAGTAAAATTTTGTTGGAGTAGAATAGGATGATGAAATGCACAAGGAGGAAGTGAAAACAAAGAAAAGCATACCATGTCAGTTGTCGAGACAAATCTAGTGAACAAAGAAGGGAGGACAAGAAGGATGACCCAAAGAACTCAAAGGCACAAAACACTAAAAAATTTCCTCTCCCAAAAGATAAAGAGTCTAAAAAACAAGAGAAGAATGTAAAGGAAGACTCTAGCATTGGTGACAAGGAAAAAGATGATATGAAATTAGTTGAAGAGAAGATGACTGAAGATTAGTCTGATAGTGCAAACAAGGAGAAATTCATTTGCGACAAGGAAAATAAGGATGAAGAAAGTGTGAAGATGGTTGGAGAATCCTCTGGAGCCTCCAAAGATTCCTTGAAAATATTATTATATATGTAACTCCAATTCCAACTAGTAGTATTAGCACAGTTTCTTCAGATTCCAATGCAACAAGGCCAAGTCGATATGGACAAGATATCCCCCTACATAAATTGTAGCTTGGTGATGGATTTCATGCCTCTGCAAGAAATGATATCTTGCAAACTCACCAAAAGAGTGCTAAATTGATATGTGAGGTTGTGAAGGTGTTGTAGGAAAGCTTTCTCAATGCTTGTGTTCAAAATTCATTATCCGATGTGTAACAATTGAAATTTCTTGTAAATTATTTCAAAAAATACTCTACTAATTTAGAGGAGAATTTGGAGAAGGAAGTGAACAAGAAGGTGAATGAGAAAAGGTTGGAATATGTTTCAGAAAAGTGTGCCACTTCATATAGTAAGCTACAAAATAACCTCAACGATATTCAAAATTATGTTGAGGAATCAATTGAGTCTTAGATTGATAAGGCCTTCAGAGCATATGATCTAACAAATGACGCAGATGGAACTACAAGGTTGGCAATAGAGAATCTGCATAAATAATTCTTTCAACTATAGGAACAAAAGGAAAAGATTATAGTGTGGTTCGGTCAGCTTAGAGACCTGGTGAATGCCAAGTTCACATCTATATCTAGTGCTCTAACTAATGTGAAGAAGGAAATAATTTTGAATCTGGTACCCAGTACTATAAACAAAGGTGAGGAGCTTCTCATGGAATTTGAGACACAGAGTTGCATGCTTGGTTTTGCCAAGAAAGATTGGGAAGATTGCAAAAAGGATTGGGAAGCACACAAGTTGCTAAATTACAAGTGTCATACACTTCTTCCAGCTAATTATGTATATTTCTTTTATGTTTATGCACTTTCATATTTTAGTGTATATATACGAAAGATAGTGGATAGTATAGTAGTGCAAATTTTGGTCATTTTTTTATGGATAACATTGTTAGGGGGAGTTTCCTTGATTTTTGAAGTTCTTTTTGTTACTCTCATATTTGTATATACATTTATATCATTTAAGGAGAGTATGTATGTATGCTTGAAGAGTGTTCCCTTTTCCATTTATGTCAAATGGGGAGAAGAGTTTTGTGCATGTTGCCATCAATGACAAAGGGGGAGATTGTTGGAAGTTTGCTTGCCATTGATGAGATTGTTAGCAACATGAGCATGATCATATACAGTATTGTCATTGACGTCAACATTATGGTTTGATGTCAACATTGAGTTCTACATTGATGTATAGATAATTAGTTAAGCATGAGTGATTATGGCGATCTTAATCCATTGTACAAGTGCAAGAGTTTTGATATGATGCAGAACAAATCTATTGAATATTTTGTAGTGTAGAAAAATGTACACCTTTACATTTTCACTTTGTTTGGGCCCCTTAATTGAACTGGACTTAATTAAGCCTCTAATTAACCCAATTATGCATTCAAAAGCCCAATTAATCCCATTTTATGAAAGGGGACCTATATTAAACAATTGTAAATATTAATTAAGTTGCCTTGGAAATTAAGTGTCCTGGATTTAGGTCCTCAAGTTGAGGATCTCAAATTTTGATATGTTTTTGGTGGAATTTTTATGATTCAAATTCAAATTGCAATTCTCAACCTTTGATGTTTAATTATCAAGAAATTAGAAAATTACCTATAAATACAAGGTCTTTTTATCATTTCAAATCCTAGAACAAGCAAGAGAGAAAAATTGTAGAAAATATTATTCTCAAGAGCATTGAAGAGAAGATTTATCAGTCTTCTACATCACCATTCAATATCTCAAGCATTATGTCAGTTATTTGCATCTATGCGCATTTTTGGAGCTAACATTGCGATATAGGTTTCAAGAATTCAAGTCAAATTTCAAGCATCAAGATAAACATCCAATCAAGCCATTTCATGTAAGATCAAGACCTTGGAGAGATGTGGTAGACTTTAGTTCTCTAATGATCTCCATTCAAGGGTTTGGTGAGTTGCAACATAGCATTGTTTATTCATCATTCCTTCCATTTATGATTTCATTTCATTTTAAGGTTTAATTACCAAAATGGGGTTTAACCAAGGAAAATCCCCATTCACCAAAAAGAATCATTTTTCTCCTCCCTTTGTGTATGTGCAAGTTCATAGATGAAGAAGGATTGAAATTGAAGATCTTAAAAGTGCAAAATTGCAAAAGTTGTCAAAGTCACAAAGTTGTCACAAAAAGTTGTCAAGGCCACAAAAACTTAGATCCTGAATTTATTTTTGATATTTTTGTAGTGAAACCTATGGGAAAAGGCATCTCAGATCCATCTCTAGAGGCTCCCAAAAATTGAGGAAAAGTTCTGTACAAGGACTCATTCGCCATTTCTAGACACTCAGCAACAACTTTTGGTGATAGGTACACAATGTCTTACCTTTCTCAGATCTGCTAAAAGTTTGTTGTTTCTACTAGAGTTATGCTTCATCTACATGATTCAGGTCTTACATTGCACATTTTAGTTCATTTAATATTTAATTTTTATCTCCCAAAAGTTCTATTTAGACAGATCTTACCTCATCCTCAATCATAAAGAAATTTGCAAGATCTCCAATTGGGTTGACTCACCTAGGGTTGAAAGTCAATCCTACCATAATGGGGGATTGATGCAGGAGCATCCTAGGTGAAAAAGCAATCAGCATCAACCAAAATATTTTCAAATTTAAAATTTACATTTGCATTTCATGTTAGGAGATAATTTTAACAATTTGAGAATAATATATTTAATTAAATAAAAATTATTTTTGTTATACAATTTAGCAAGTGGAGATAGTGGAGGTTTAGTGGCATTTTTGGGGAAAAAAAGAAAACTTGGGCATTGGGTTTTTGGGAGTTACAAAATGGAATTAAAAATCATTTATTGATTTTTCCTTTGTTGAAACAACCAATTATGAGGATGTGGTCATGGATTTTTCTTATTGGAGGGAAAAATTTAGATTTTTTATTTTTGGAGAGGGTTTTTGTTGCATGTTTTTGACATTCATTTGGGGCTACAAGTTTTGGAGAAAGGGAGAGCTTGGCCTGGAATTATCTGAAGGGGGTTGGAAGACATTTATTGTAGGTTGAGAGGAATCTAAATCCAAAGCTTCATGTCTTTATGTCTAGTATAAAAGATAATGATGATAGTGTATCAAGTCTGCCAAATGGTTCACATTTGAGTGTGAAAAAATAGTTGGTTATTCAATTTTGTGGGAGTACTTACAAGTGTGAGAAGAGTGCGTGGTCCAAGTGGAAAGTGTTTTGGTGGTTCGCATATTTTGTGAATGAACAACTGGTTCATTCACCAGTCTTTACTATCTGGTGCTAACCTAAAGAGTTTGGGGTTGTGTGAAGTTACAATATGAATTTAGAGGACTTAAGGGAGTAATTATACGTCCTTTTCAACCTATTTTGATGTGTTAAAAGTTTTGAGGCATGTGTGGTTGGATCTTGAGCTGGTAGGTTGATGTATTACATGTTTCATCTAATTAGGCCGAGCTAATTGATGTTACAGGTGTTTGTGAATATAATGCATATAAATGTAAGATCATTTTTGGTTTTGATGTGAGTATGTATATAATGTAATGTGAAGGGTGTGAATATAGTGTGAGTGTGATGCAAATATCAATCGAAGTAGAGTGTGGAAGTGGTGTAGTATGAAGTGTGTTGATAAAGTATTATGAGCTCCAGTGGAACTATATCACCTACATATTGTAGATGCATTATTAGCAGTTCAAATCTTGGCCACCTCTCTTTTATATTTCTCTCTTATTATTTGGATGGTGAGTCCTTCAGATAGTGTGTCCACTTGGAAATGAGTCTTTCTATAATATGTTGTAACTAGTTATAATATATTGTGAGCTAATTCTCACTGTGGCTTTTCTATTTTTGGGTTTTCCACATAAATATGGTGTTCTTGTGTTATGTGATGTGACACATGCTTTAATTATTTCTTTAATTGATGCAAGTTAGATGAATTAAATTGAATACATGTTTAAGTGGTTTCAAAGAATACTAATTCACCCCCCTCTCTATATTCTAGGTGTTCATCAAAACCTTGGATCTAGAATCCTCCAACAAGTACCAAAATTACCTTAGAACTGCATAACTAATTTTTTCATTGCAAAGCAATATAGATCTAAAAAATGATTCACTGTACACTAGAAACTATGCATTGGGACTTAGACAATTTTGCAAAACATTTGGTCTACACTAGACCAATAAAAATGTTGCACCTATGCACTGGATTGTCATCACTCTATTCAACCATACTCATCAAACATCAATGTAGATACCACAATAATGTTGACATGAATTACAACACTATTGTAGCATCATTGGAACAATCTCCCCAACATCATAGTAGTGACATCTGCATCATCTCCCATATATCCTTCCAACAATATCCTCATAACTCTTCCAATAGACTCCATCTCATCAATAAAAAGAAAACTTCCAACATATTATAAAGTTGTTGTATCACATAACTTCTCAAGGGAGGACTTTAGTTTAAAATTTCCAGCGTAGGGTCAAGCATCCTTTGGATTATCCTTCTATCCTTGATTGGCCTATTTCCTTTTGCAAACCCCAACAATAGTGTATCCTCTGTATCCTCCTCATTAAAAGGAACACATCTACTTGGTGAATAATCAAAACTATCCTCACTATGCAAGATATAACCAATATTTTTAACAACAGTAGGGTCAAACTTACTTGCATCAATTTTCCTCATATCTTTATTTCTCCATGTTGGATTTCCCTTTGCGAGTTCTCCCTCAAGTCTCTTTGTAGGATCAAATTTATAGAGGGATCTTCTGTCACACATAATGACAACTTTCTAAGGTCTTCTTTTCAATTGGTCCTTTTAATCTATAGTGGAGTATCAGAGTCACCATCCAGCTTAATTGGGATAATAGTCTTCTTTTAATGCACTTTGACAAAAAATCTAGACTTGAAAACTTTCCCATGACTTATTTCGACATATGGCTTTAAATAACACTTTTCATTCAATCCTCTCAGACATAGACTATTGGATAGAAATTACTTCTAGTCCCGAATGGAGTTACCAATTTGTTGGTGTTTCCAAATGATTGTCTAGGCTTTCCTAAAGGTTTCCAAACCTTATAATCAGAAACCTCAGGTCAGTGGCCAAAAAACAAGAGAATAATATTACACTATTCTCCTTTGCACTTTAGGCTCTACAAAACCAAGGTAGGTATCCATATAACATCATTCAATGATACAAGAATTTCTCAACAATGATGTCTTTGATAATAGATTTCTCACACTAGTATTTTGGAAGGTGGTTTGACTGGCTAAGTCACTTAAAAGACCTTTCATATGCTCTACGTTACCTTGCTAGTGTGGATTTGAGCATAAAATAAAGATTGCAATAAATTAAAATTTGTGGTTTTTATTTAATATGTGATTTTGTTTCAATCTTAAACTCTGTGAATTATTTTGGCCAGTGCCCTATCCATAATAGAGTAAAAAATAAAGTAAACTCCTACGACAAACCATCTCTTGATTTCTTTCAACCTCATTGCCTTACAATGAGAAACCAATAAAAGAAAATTACCATCACACTACATACAAATCCCTACTTTTATTCACACAATCTAGATGAATAAATTGGAAGCAAAATTACTCTATTCCTTGAATAGAAGCTAACAATTCAAGCATCCACACCATAACACATGATATGATAATCATAAACAATCCTTGATTACTTATATTCAAAAGATAGTGCGTACAAAACTGGAGAGCATGATAAATTAATTTTTAAGTTTGTTGAAACACATAAAGTGTTCGAGTCATATATTGTTATTACAGAGAAAAATTACAACATTTTTATTCTTGCTATCAAAATGACTAAAACTATACAACTTAACTCTAGGAATTATAGAGACTGAAGATAAAAAAACCCTTGAATGAGGCTCAGAATTCCCTTTTATAACACAAGGGAATCAATAAGAAAAAAACCCCATTCATTGCCTGGGTTTAAAAAAGACAAAAAGACAAATGGTGGCATTAAACCATTGACCAAAGAACTTGTAGGGAGATTTACAAAAATATGATGGAAATCATTTAGAAAATCCATATACACATTATTGTTGTTTTTTTCAATGTAATCTCTGCAACTAGTGGGATATTATCAACACATCATACCAATAGGCCCATATTACAATTATGTTTAGTTGTTGAGATCTGATTGAAATGAAACTAAAATCTCTCAATCCATAATTTTTCAACCACTTCCTTTGATGTTATACAGACCTACCATAGTGAATACCAACCAACCTTGAGATGACTCCCCTCTAACAACATCTTTAAGATTTATTAGGCACCATGCCTAATAAAATCTTTCTTGACTAACAAAATATTAAACATAAGACATGGAAATTGATACATACAAAAACTCATAGGCTAGGTAGCCTATTGTATTTTTAATCCCATGCTTCATGCATATTTTTTGAAGGCCAATCATGAGTGAAAATCAGATCCACATTTTGTAAATATTGATGATACTTAGCATCGAACATTGGACTATCTTCTCTATAAAAAATCTCTATAGGATGATTTGCATTAACTAATCTATCAGTGTAAGAGATAATCTTGTTTGTATCAACTTTATTTTCCTTGCAAATTACAAGGAGCGGGGTGGGGATTACAACATTAAAACTTTTCTTCCATTCACCTATGTTTTTCAATTCCCCATCATCTTCTAACAAACAAGGTATAACCCTATTGTTGATGTTCAAGAAATAAGTGAGTTTTGAGCATGCACTGTCAAGTACACTTTCCATGTATCCCTACATATTTCATGCCATCCTCACCAAGTTGTATGTAGGAAAAATACCTGGTGAAGCATTAGGTGCAATGGAAAATCCCTTATACATGCATTCTACAGTTGTATCTCCAGGGTTCCACTTGGTAAAAATATTTTTGAGCCTCTCCTGATCCCCATTGGCTTTGGTAATAGTACCACTCAGATTTCTATATGACACATAGGAAATTTCTAACCTTCTCAATATTTTGGAAAATCTATGCTCGAGGATGCATGTTGCTAGGTGCACATTTTCTTTATGATGGAGTTCTTGAGCATTCTTAATATGTTCTTCCATCAACTAAAATATTTCTTTAAGCTCTTCATTCTCAATTACCAAAGTATCATAAGGTGTTTTAGAGGAACAACCTACCTCCTGTGTACTTATAGGAAGATATGTATGCTTTAGTGAGAGCTACATGCTCCTTCAACAATGCATTATGGTCATCTTGTAATATCCTAGTGGTTTCCTCATTGAATTTAGCAACATCCACCATTAGCAAAGTCGCTTCAAGGGAAAAAATTTCAATCACCCTCTTTATAATTAAACTTCCTTTAATATCCTTTGATACATCAGTGATCTCAAGCTTATTTGTGTTTGGGGCTAAGGTCCATATTGCAAGGGCTTCGCATTGTGGGTTAACCTTGATCCTGATAATACTAATTATGCTTCTTCTTCTTCTAAGGAGAAAAATTCTCTATCTTGTATCATAATGGTGTCAAAAACAATACCTGAAGCAATATCCCATTTTGGGAGCAACAACAATCCACTATCTTCTACCATTTTCTTCCTTCTTCAAGAGAAACATTCTCAAATTCAAATTTCATTTCTTCCCTCACCTTCTTAGTAACTTCATCATACTTTTCCCTAGGAACTCCTTGTTCAGATTGTAGTATTCTAAGGTATTCTTCTCTCTTTGAGCTCTATGGAAAAAGTCCTTAAACTCCTAAGATTAAATATAAATTCATCATCAGAGATAAATTTTTAACATGCCAAAATTTTCCATCACATCATTTAGGTTATCCCTCTCCATAACTACATCTAATCTGAATCATTGTTGGAGTCTAACAAAAAAATTTCTTGGGGGAGATGGCATATATTGTTGAACTTCATCCATAGTGATGTGAACATCCTCACTCTCATCTTAACTACAGGGATAATCAACTGATGATGGTTTCTCTATTCTCATTCTTTTCTATGGCTACTCCCTTGGGGGTGAATCCACATTGATTATCTAAGGAGTAGGAGGAGTAGTCTATGGTGGTCTTGATGGAAAATTTTCTCTAATAACAGGCCCTTGTGACCTTTTGATAAAAGGATCAGGTCTCTAGGCTTTTGTGCTAATTTTTCCTCAAGGGTCGGGGCTTTACCAATAACTCTATCAAATTTCTTCAAAATTTCCTCAATCTTGACAATTGGATCATCAATTTTAGAGAATGCTCTAGGATAATCTTTATCTCTTTTTCTTCTAGCAGCCTCAGCCTTAATAAATGTAGACCATTTTATTCTTTTGCTTGCTACCTCATGACCATGCTCACAATTTCTTATGACATCCTCACTTTCATAAGTCTGGTGAGTAAAGGTTGACCTTTTGATTCTTGTTCTAACCAAGTGTATGAATCCTTTAGGATCAAAGTTCCTTGCCTTATCCCGATATAGCCCATCTATAGCTAATGAAAATTTCCTTTAGTTTTTCTAGACCATCTCTAGTTGACATGAAATAAAGAAACAAAGCAATGTAAGGGAAGAATGATCCTTTTTTCTATTTTCTCAAATGAAATTTATCAGATTCGTTTAATTACCGCATAGTCTCTATAAATTCCAATCTTAGTGGAACACAATTGGGAAACACATGGGGGCCCTCAAGACATCCATACAATCTAATAAAAACTATTATAGAAATAGTAGTCCCCCAATTGTGTTGTACTCCCAACTCTAGCCTTCTATCCTTTGACCTAAAGGAAATCCAAAATTTCCTTATGTAGTATTGTCTTAGGAATACCTATCTATGATAGGATTTCTCCTACAAAGTGGTTCTCAAAAATGACATAGCTAAAGTCACCAAAATTCTTATCCCAAATGTGGGTCCAACATTGCACCAAGAAGAGATTTTCATTTCTATCTCTCATGTTAATGTGCAAGGCCTTAATCCAATGGCCTTGCCTTTTATATAAAAGCATATGACATAGGAGGGAATACCATTTGATATTTATCTCCTTACCATCCTTCTTGATTTCCTTGAGCTTCTTGTGGATGGCCTCAGCTATGAAGCTGACATATCCAAAGCCACTATTGACCATGGGATTTTGTATAATTACATGAAAGACACTTGCATTTTAGGTTGTGCATCTTCTCCTAACACTTGGCATATAGTGTGAAATATGTCTTGGTGAAATAGTTCTTGAAGCACTTGACATCAAAAGGCTCAAATTCACTATCAAGAATCCTTATTGACTTCCCATTGAAACCCTTATTTATGAACCTAGGGAGCCATCACACTCTGAAGTTTTTTCTATCTTGCTAGTAATTCTATCTAAAAGAATTGAGGTTTATAGCCTTATGTGCAAGAATACATAATTAAAAGACTTAAAAAACAAACCTCTTGTTAATTTCCATCAATACACTTCCATTTGATGCGCTAATCACCTTGATGATTTCATCATATGCGAAATCAACCTATCTAATGAGTTCCACATTTATAAAGAAATTCGGGACAACCAATTTTCCCAAATCATAATCCATACATTAGAGATAGGTGCATGGCGGTTCCTTTTCCCATCC
Source organism: Sequoia sempervirens (assembly GCA_007258455.2). Classification (NCBI taxonomy): domain Eukaryota; kingdom Viridiplantae; phylum Streptophyta; class Pinopsida; order Cupressales; family Cupressaceae; genus Sequoia; species Sequoia sempervirens. Next base: position 341,932 of record VDFB02081017.1, on the reverse strand, counting down.
TAGTGCAAAAATAAGTCACACCCAGTAATTCTATCATCCCAATCTTTTAATTGAGCATCTCTTCATTCCCTAGATTTATCTATCAATCCACCTACTGAACTAGAGCCATGAGAATGAATTGGTTGTTTTGAGGAGCCTAGAAGTTGGGCTAGAATATCCTCCTCAAAGGGTCTTTTGGACATGGAGGCTTGTGCACTTGACCAACTCAATTTTAAATGATTTTAAATATGAAATTCTATGTAAACTCTTAATATCCCACAATTCCTTATATATAAATTACTACACATAATTCATTTCTCAAGATTTGGAATCTGAATAAGAGTAACTTTTTTGAAGAAGGCATACCTATTTTTTGATTCTTCAGTGCTCAAGTTGATGCATAATAAGCAAGCCATTCAACTTTTTCTAATATGTCAAATAATCAAGTGACAAGATAACCACTTAGATTGCACCAAAATATTTATGAAGGCAATTAACTCAAATATCTAAACCATCATCTATCACATAGACCATTAATCCTCATTTGCATGAGAGTATTTCATTTATCTACTAGTTTATCAACTTTGAATGTGGGTCATCCATCTAGAGGGAATGTATAGATCTCAATGATATTATCCAAAGACATCACTAGAACACTTTTCTCAAGAGGTTGGGATGCAAGTGAATATCACCAAGACCAAAATCATGACTTTATCATTGAATAGAAAAGATACTAGAATACCTTTCATTTTGAAGGAAACCCACTTGATATAGTGAAAGAATATGTAAGTATCTTGGGATTGACTTTCACTATAAGCCTAGTTGGGAGACTTGTCGTATGAAAAGGATATAGGGAGGCTGGAAAGCCTCTTACCTACTACAAAATAGGTGTAAAAAAGCCAAGCTTTGGGATTGGAAAACCAAGAAAACCCTTTTTGGTTTGCTTGTTACTCTGCTTGTACTTTATGGGTGTGAAGTGTGGTGAAGCAGTATGTCAAAGTGCAATTGGAGACAACTAGAAAGAATCCAAAAGCATCTAATAATAAGCAGTCTCAAAGTTAAAACCACATTCCCATATGAAATTCTTCTAGCTGAAGTGGTGACTTTTCCATTGGAATCATCAGCTTTAATCTGGTTGATAAGTTATTTAAAGAAGTTTGAAAACATGGATAACCACCGTTGGCCTAAAACGGTTAAGAAGGAGATGCTAGATAATAGGAAGAAAACTTGGATGAAGCGGAACAACAAGTGGATGAACAAATGGAACATCAATTTGCAAGAGTGCCCTAGCACTGTAATAGTGAAATAAAAAGCTATGTGACTAAAAAAATTAGAACTACCACATGGAAAAATTAGATTGGGTGAAAAAAAACATACTACATCAAATGTTTTAACTCGACAAAGGATCATGGTGAAAAAACTTATTTAGGTGCAGCTATTAAAGGGAAAGTGAGGTTGTTATTTGCACAATTAAGGACAGGATCACATCACCATAGGTGTGAGACTGGTAGGTGGAAGATTCCCAAGGAAACTTGGGGAGAAAGAACTTGTACTTTCTACAATAAGGAGGTAGTGGAAACAGAATGACACTTCATCATGGAATGCATAGCTTATGAGGATATTTGTACTCAACACAAAAATAGTTTGAAAGTTGACAATATGCACCAACTATTTGAGGAAGATAATATTAACTAGACTTCCAACCTTCTTATCAAAATTAATAGCAGGAGATCCAACTTGGAAAAGAGCATGAAGATAAATTAAGCCTGTATGTCTTGGTTCCATAGACTATTTAGTCTCATGGATGTCATTAAAATATTTCACTCATTCATTCAATGGTGAATAAGGCCTAGATTCACCTAGAAAGTAAACAACTATCTTTCCATCCAATAGAATTCATATACATCAAATTTCCACCATTGTATCTTTCCATGGTTTCATAGTCGAGGAAAGGATGTACCATCATGGGCCCACAAATACATAGAATCCCTTTATCATCCACCATGTCTCAGCATTCCATGATATTCATAGGTATCACCCTCCAAGAGACTCTTCACACTCTATAATTTATCTCCTCTTGTGACACTTTGTTTCTTTTCTATGGTTTTGTAAACCTTTATTCACTCATTAGGATTCATATTGCAAAAGTGTCGAAAGAAGTGGGGACTACTTCTCATCAAGAAACTTAAGTGACCATAATTTTACATGTGCATAATTTTAATTTCTTAAGATGAACAACTAGGTCGAGAGGGGCAAGGTAAGGAATACAAGATACAATTAAATCAGTAACTAGGTCAACTAGGTAATGAGGTAAGTAGGGCTGGTAAAATGCATGGGGTTGATACATAGTAAACATAACATAAGCCAAGGGTGACCTGAGTAACCAATCAACAACAAAATACAACAAAAGTGCAAGGGGTTAAGAAAGCTCGAGGGTCTAAGGAAAAGACAAATATTTAAAGAGCGTTCAACAATCTAATTTCACAACCCAGCTCACATAATTGAGGAATTTCAAAATTTTAGGGACTAGAAAATCAAGTAACTGTCAAATTTTATAAGTACCACTTGTATCTTCAACACAATATTAGTACCAAGTGACACCACATGTGGTTGTGACACCTATTGTGTATATACAACATCCTAATCTTGTGACACATAATTTAGCTATATAAAAATACTATTTAGGTCTTAATAATTTTTTCATTTTTTTTTATGGTTGTTAGATACCTACTTTCTAAGCCAAACATAATTTTCCTATCCCTAATTTTCATTTTAATGTGCCTCTCACCACCCTTGACACTACCATTGAAATGACTAATAAAATGGAAATAAAAGTTGATTCCTACCCATGAAAAATAAAAGGGACATAATTTTCTATATCAAGAATAATCCACTTTCATTTGAGATTTTGTCTTATAAATTTCTAGCTAGATTTGAAACCCCTAAATTTGAGGTCTACAATGTAAAAGGGGATCCTATAATACACTTGAGATATTTTAGTGCTACATGTTTATACTATGTGTATACATATAATTAATATTAACTTGCTAAAATAATCCCAATTCCTTAAATACTTTGATATTGACTGGTTATTTTCACTTCCTTAGATGTTGATACACCACTTTTCAAAATTGGGAAATGTTTGACAATGAGTCACTTTAGTGTGAATATTATTTTGAAGGTCGCTATTTTTTATTTTTATATTAAAAAACAATCTGATAAATGCATGCATGGTTATGTTAAATTAGATTCTAATTCATGTTCCCTAATATTTTTTTATCAAGTTAAATAAATTAAGAGATGCAATTTTTTTGTTGTTAAGGGATTGTTTCCTACTTAACTCAAGGAAAACTATGTACCTTAATTTAGCTATGGCTATTTCATGGATTTAATGTGTCAATGTGAGAACTATTGAATTAAAATTATCCTAAAGTGTAATGAACTAACACATTATCTTTTCATTATCCTATAGCATCTATGCTCCTACACCATCTTACCATTCTTAGTTTGAATAGAAAAGTGGTATCTAAAAGGGTAATTAAGAAAAATAAAATAATGCTACTCTCTTATTATGTGGATACTAATTCTAATGTCATTAGTCTTAAGCCTTATTTAAGAAAACAAATACAAGAATTCATGAGCCTTTGAATGTTATACTTCAAATTTTACTTAGTGTTAACTTTATTACATTTCCTCTTATTTTACCTTTGGATACATCTAAAATTCTACTTAAGGGTTATGATGAATGAACATTCAAGTGATTATCATATGTTTAATAGTCACAATACTTAGTATTAAACACAATTAGGAAGTTAGATCTAGGATATGATTGATAATGATATGCTACTTGTTGAGGGTCGTAATCATGGGGGAATCATTCACTTTATCTCTAATTAAAATTTATAGATTTTCAAAAACTCATTTTTCCTACTCATACTAGTATAATAATGTGAATTTTCTTGAGAAACACGAGGAACATGAATCTAAACATCAATGTGTGGGATTGATTATTTTAGTGCATCTTCCTTTATGTTAGTCACTATTTTTTCACCTAATGAGATCCCATAAAATAATTATTATGTTACTTTTTATGTTTTTGATTAGATAAGCAGGGAAGGGCCCTGATCCGATGGTTACAACAGCAAACAAAAAATAACTAGAGAGAGGTGGGAAACAACACCACCATCGAACCAAAAAACAACATCAGTTTAGCACGCAGGACAACATTTAAAATAGTAACCATTGTCCAACCAATACTAATAAAAAATAGTAAGATATTACTAGTATACTTAGTTCTACATAAGCCATTAATAAGATCGACAAAGTCCCCTAGAGTCCCATGTTACTTTTTATGTTAAACTATATGTGGATTAAAAGAAAATTAATAGTGTGCTTATTTATCATGAATTTAAAGATAATGCATGCATATAATATTTTTTATTTAATCATCACTTTTGACAATAAGATCATATAAAAAATATGTTCATATGTTTCACTTAAGATGACTAAAGGTATATATTGATTGAGACTATGGGATTCATTCCTTTACTTAAATTAGTTGGCATAAATGAAGAGCCTATTTTATTTCATATCATTCATTCTTTAGACATTCATAAAGGTGAATTTATTATTATATCTAGTGCTACCTATGCATCTTTATTATAATTAATTCATTTTACTTTGAATATATTTATAAAAAACACCTAAGGAACCACCATAAAAGTGTAATGATGATTTACATGATTTATACAGATTTCATAAGGATGAATAGTGGAAGAAAAATAAGGAAAAGATGCAAGAAATTAAAACACACAAACAACCTATAATAAAAATAAAATCAATTTATGTTCATTAATATTAAAAGCAACTATTTCTATAAGATGAGAAATATTAGAAGTTGGTACAATCCATAGATCATAAGCATAATTCTTTATGTATTTTATTTCCTACAAAGATACTTGTGAGAATAAATTCCATCTGTGCCATGAAAAGATCAAAAGAATAAAGGTATCGTGTATGGTAGATATAAGCATAATTTATCTTCAAATGACACTCAAAATAATTTAGTTCAAAAGAAAGAAACAAGCAATAAATTGTTTCAAAATCTACAAATATATATACCTCTAAAGAAGCATGAATAATAGTTATGGATGAAAATTAGAAATATTACATCTTACATGTAAAATATTTGTTAAGCTTACTCCTTCATATATGTGATGAGGAATTCCTACTCTATGGAGGTTTTCACTTATCATCTATGACCAATGAATCATCTCCTAACATTGTAGCACTATATGGATGAATTTGATAATCCATGGCATGAAGGTTGAGGTAGCTACCAACTTTATTATCCTACTTAGCAATGTAACCACATCTCCAATTTTTACTTAGAAATTACTCCTTAGGAGTGTCCTAGGGATCTCTATTTTTCCCTTGGGAATTGGATCCATATCTTATTGATTGATCTCAAACATGAGTATAAATATTGGTTGCAATATTCAAGGCCCTCTGCAACTATTAAAGTTACACCACTTCTTGATGGAAAGGGATGTGAAAGTATTTTTTCTATGGTTTTTATTGTAAGATCTACTAGGTACTCTTTCATCAATGTAATCATCCTTTTATGTCCTAAATTATAGTTTTTAGCACAAGCAATGACCAATTCTAGACATTGAATAATAGTAAGGAATCTTGTATCTTGAGCAATCTCAATATGTGTCATCCTTTTGACTTGGTTAGTTGTAATATCTCCATGCATTCTACATTTGAATTTATCTTGGTCTACATGAACTAGGTTTATATTGGCTATGGGTTCCCATGTGGAATTAACATTTGAGGGTGCAATGAATCTTTTAAATTCATACTTTATATTTGCACTCTAGACATGAGAACTTGTAGGATAGTCAAAAGAATCAATTAGATCCAATTGATAATTAAAAATAATAATTATCTTTTGTTTTTTACTTTTGATGTATTTTGTGGGATGTAATATCTCCATGCATTCTACATTTGAATTTATCTTGGTCTACATGAACTAGGTTTATATTGGCTATGGGTTCCCATGTGGAATTAACATTTGAGGGTGCAATGAATCCTTTAAATTCATACTTTATATTTGCACTCTAGACATGAGAACTTGTAGGATAGTCAAAAGAATCAATTAGATCCAATTGATAATTAAAAATAATAATTATCTTTTGTTTTTTACTTTTGATGTATTTTGTGGGAATTTAGATTGGTCCAAACTTTAGGGGTCCACATCGAACTCCTTTTTTCTAGAGAAACTTCATAATTACTATGTTTCTTGTTAAATTGTATTAAAAAAAGCCTTTTGCAAAACTTAATCTAGACTTATGGATATTGCATTTACAAATTTGATAGTAAAAACTAATTTTGTAAGATTTTATTGCAATTCTTTGGAAAAGAATATGAAAGGTGAAAGGAGTACATACTCTAGGAATGTTTTAAATAATATATCCAATAGCTAGTTCAAACTCTGTAATCTTTATCATTTGAAATTATTATATTTTAATTCTAGTTTTATGAGAAATACTTGAATATCAAGAGGTTTGTATGTTTAACATTGGAATTTCCTTTATTCCATCAAAATCTTGTAATCTCTAAAGTTTTTAATTTCCTAATATTTTTCTAATTTTTGAAATATGTATGCAAAAAAGGTGAGGAGTAAACATCAAATTTAAACTTTAATGTTCACTAGCCTAAAAGAATCCTACAAATTACCAAAATTGTATCTTAAATTATCCCTTTTGTGGGGATTTTACCTATGTAGGGACTTTTTAATATGTAGATTGTTACTTTGATATTTCTTGCTACGGAATCATCAAAATTTTAAATCCTTGGGATTTATCCTAATTTTCTAATTTTGAATTTGTTAGTTAAAATTTATGAACTAGGGTTAGGTTTTACAACTAAATTTTTGTGCCCTAGGGGTGGATCAAATGGTTACCATTTTATTTCCAATAACCTTAATATTGATTCTATAGTTTATCTTAAATTTGTAGAAAAACTATGATATTATCATAGTTATCATTTAATTAAATACCTAAACACAAGGAAAGAGCAACCTACTAGTTTGATGAACATGATAAGAACAATAAAATTATTGATT